>OV788320.1:16753769-16792656 GCA_928718305.1 Tetramorium bicarinatum
TATTGGTTATTTTTATCAGTATTATATAAATCATTAACATATTGCCATGATGTAACTTTATTACCGTCTACATAACGGTGTCGTAATAAATTGTTTCTTGTAGCTTTTAGTAGGTGTGGTACATCAAACATATAAAATATTTTTTGATTATTACTTTCAAAGTACTGTTTTTCGATACTGATATCCAATAATTCAGATAATTTTACAAAATTAGAACCCATATCTGAAGAAACACATAAAACTTTCAAACCAATATTTCTTAAATTTATTATAACTTCATGTAAAATATTTAATAAATAAGAACTATCAATAGTCGAATTAGAAAAAAAATATGCTAATGGTTGTTTCCAAGATTTGCATATGCCTCTAACTAATATTACAGCCACACTACATGCAGGTAAACATTGTTCAGTATACCTGTTATCTAACCCTATATCTTCAAAACCTATAACTCGATCTCTTGTTGAATTATAAAATAAATGTGCTTTTAAAAACATTTCATCTAAACATATAATGCAATGTTTATCAATTTCTTTAAGTGTTTCAATTTTAATTTTTAATAATTGAAATGCTACATTTTGAATACCTGGAGTTAGATAAAAGGTACGTATAAATTGTTTTAAAGTTATAGGATTAGGCAAGCAAAACAATTTTGAAACCGCAAGATCTCTATAAGCTTTAGGACCAGAGAAATATAAGGACAAACAGTGTTGTTTAAAAGCAGGACTATACCTTCTTCCTTTGGCATTTACTTGAAAAAGACGCGCTTGTTCTTTTAAGAAATTTGCTGTTGCTAGTGGAAAAAATTTATCCACTGCTTTATCTAATAAATTTATATTCATTTCCGCATCATCTCTTTCTTCTTTCTTCTTCAATATGATTTCCAATTTTTTGATTTTTGTTTCAGCTTGTCTTAATTTTTTCCGAATTTGACATTTTCTGGGTGATGTTCTTGATAATGTCAACGGTATTTGTATCCCTATATCTTTTGTGCTTTTTTCTACATATTAATATAATTTAATGTATTTATAAGTGCAGTTATAGTGCAGTTATTTTGTTAATAGCAAAACTCATTTTTATAAGATGTTTATATATACATATAAAACATACCTGAAGAATTATCTTTATCTTTTTCTAATGAGTTTTCTTCTAAAGAAATATTTGTATTTTTACTTGTTGATGCTTCCATATGTATTGTATCGTCCAAATCTATAATTTTAACTAACTGTTATCTTATTAAAAAATACACAGTGTGTTATAAAATGTTTGTTAAGTAAAAGGTACGTTCCATTTATCGCTCGCAACGTTCGCAGAATCATTTCATCCTTCTTGTTTAGCAAATACTAAACAAAGATACAATGATTCTACAAACGTTGCAAGTGATAAATGGAAAGCATCCAAAATTGTCAGAATTTAGAATTGTGTGTGTGTGTGTGTGTGTGTGTGTGTGTGTGTGTGTGTGTGTGTGTGTGTACCAATATTATTTTCAGTTGAAAATGGAATAGCATGTGGCTGTAATCGTGTTTTTTCATAATTCAAAAACATTGCATCAGTAAAATGCTTCTTGCACACTCGATAACTACTATGTAAAGTAACAGGGTCTTTGGTATATAATTCCTTTCTGTTACATGCTGCTGTCCATAATTTGCATCTGTTAAATGTCACAAAACATATCTCATATATAACTTAATATACAAATAATGTATTTATTAATATCATAATTTATAATATATATATAACAAATACGTACTTTTCTGAATCTTTCGGAAATCGGAATAAAGTTTCCTTTGTCCCTATTTTTCCACTGCTGACACTGCAGCATTCTTTAAATGCGCATCGATATCCGCTTCTGTTGGACATTTTTATTTTATTGTTAAAATAATGTTTATAAATATTGATATAACCACTGACGAGCAAATCAAATCACTATGCACATTAAAGTTTGGTTATGTCAGTACCGCCATGTTTACTGGTTGTGCAAGTCGCCATATTCGTTTACCAACTTCTTGGGAGAGTGAACTTACTGTTCTTACTTATACTGTGACTAAACTGCACTGCTGAACTGGTGCAATAAAGCGGGAAGCACAGACTTTTGCATAACGCATAAGGAAATTAACCAATCAGAGTTCTTTATTTCCTACCTGGAGAGAGCAATGGAGAACTTTGATTGGTTGATCTCCTTATGCGTTATGTATTATGCGTTATGCAAAAGTCTGTGTCGCGACCTTAAGGGTGCGTTCTGAGTAAGGGTGCAGTCCCATTAAGCACGGATCGGAATGACGGATCGGATTTCTCATTAGAATTGAGCGATCCGTTCCGTAAAAATTTCCTCTACAAGTCCCATGTAGCAAAAACGGAACGGAAATCCTGGTAATCTTGGTTACAAAATATATTTCACTCTTACAATTTAATACTTCAGAGTACTTATAACTATGTTATTAGCAAAATAATTGCACAAATTATGTATATTATTACTTTAGTCGCATCAAAATAACGAAATATCAACAATTTAAGCACATTAACTTGTGACCGATGCGAGATTCCGTTCCGTTTTTGTTACATGGGACTCGTAGAGGAAGTTTTTACGGAACGGAACCGGAACGGATCGCTCAATTCTAGTGACAAATCCGATCCGTCATTCCGATCCGTGTCCGTTCTGTGCTTAATGGGACTGCACCCTAAAGGTACCTTTTCACGCTGACGCTCGACCACTGAAATATAGTAATACTGGAATGCGCACTAGCGCGCTAGATGCGATACGACAGAGAGGGGCGATTTTGCGAGTAGCCTGTCCTTTTCGTACAGTAACGGTCAAAAGTATTCGCTTAACAATCTACGAAGGTTACGTTTCGATATTCAATGCAAGTTGTCTGCAGGCTTAACTTTTTACTTTGCCTGTACTACAGCGGTTTGCGCATGCCCGGAGAGAGAGAGGTTGATCACAAAATCTATCTATCCTTACCTCGCTTTCCAGTATTACTATATTTCAGTGCGCTCGACGCTCATTTTCAGTAGAGTCCAGTAGAGTCCTAGATATCAGAGAGGCGTTAACTCTACCCCCACCTTGCCATTTGTCGCCATCTTGAGCTGTCGTGTACTACACTAAGGCTGAAATCACATGATGCGGAATAGAGCTGCGGAATAGAACGTGCGTCATAGAACCAACCAATCAGAGCTATTCCGCATTTTCTATTACGCACGATTTTTGTGTGCCCTGTTCACATGGTGCGTCATAGAGGAGCAATAGCGCAATCGAAGAAATTATAAATTACAAAATAATTTTGTAATTACAATAATTCATTCATTTGTAAAATGTATAATATTTTATAATGCATAAGCAATCATTATTTACATATTATTAAATATTTTGTTTATAAAATTTTCAACTTAAAAAAATTTTTTTGAATTCCATCACGCATTTTCAGTCATTTTTCCGCATCATGTGAACAGGGCACACCAAGCCGTATGCGTCATAGATCACTGCTGATCACTGAATGTTGATGTTCGTTTATATTTTGTTTACGTGCATTAGAAAGTGCTGAAAATGAACACATTATCTGCGGTAACCGAAGCTATTAAATGTCTAATGACAATTTATGTGAAAACTCCTATAGCGAGCTATCGCAAGCGAAAAATTCGGTTATCTCTAGTAAAATTGTTTTCAATTTATACTACATTGACAGAAAACAAAATTAAAAGAAGTGTGTGGGTTCGGCCTATATATTCAGTGGAACAACGGTTTCGACAAGGTGACAGCGACAATTTAATTGTTATGTTGAAAACAACAGATCCTGCACTTCATTTTAATTATTTGAGAATGGATACAAACGTATTCGAGGATCTTCTTTCTATCGTAGGCCCTGGCATTGAAAAACAATTGTGTGTTCGGGAACCAATTTCTGCTCATACAAGATTACAGATTTGTTTAAGATATCTAGCAAGTGGAGATAGTATGAAATCTATAGGATATGCCTTTCGAGTTGCTCCAAATACTGTTTCATATATAGTTCATGAAGTTTGCTCCGAAATCTGGGATAAGTTAAAAGATGTAGTCTTGTCACTTCCAAGCAAAGATGAGTGGATAAAAATTGCAAAAAATTTTGAACAAATTTGGAATTTTCCTCACTGTCTTGGACCAATAGATGGGAAACATATTGTGATAGAAGTAAAATATATTTAATCTTTTTATGAAGAAAAATACATACATCTCTTGCAATATAAAATGATAAATTTTATATTTTAAGATGTATGTATCTCAAAAAATATTTGCAAAATAAAATAAAATTTAAATTTAAATTACAGGCACCCCCACATAGTGGTTCCGTTTACTACAATTATAAAAAAGATCATAGTTTCAATCTCACTGCAGTTGCAGATGCAAATTATAGATTTATTTTAGTAGATGTAGGAGCAGAAGGCCGTCGTAGTGATGCTGGAGTGTTTGCTAATAGTGCAATTAAATCAAGACTGGAAACTAACACATTGAATGTTCCTGAACCTTCAGATGTTGGTCAACATAAATTGCCGTTCGTTTTACTAGGCGATGAAGCATATCCATTATTCCCGTATCTAATGCGCCCTTATGCAAGAAGTTCCCAACTTGATTTAAGAAAAAAAATATATAATTATCGACACAGTAGAGCAAGACGCGTGGTCGAAAGTGCTTTTGGCATACTTGCAGCGAGATGGCGAATTTTTCGAAGGCCTATTAATACCTACGTCTCAAAAGCTGAGAAGATGGTACTTGCCACTATTTGCTTACACAACTACATCATAAGTAAAGAACTTGAAAAACGCCCTCAAGAAAGACGTTATTTAATGTATAATGATAACGATAGACAGCAAACATCGCTTGGAATGAGAAATCTGTCAAATAATATAAATAATCTTATTTCAAATAATTTATCGAATGAATATAGAGAAAGATTTGCCAATTATTTTGTTAACGAAGGTGCTGTGGAATGGCAATGGGAGAAAGCAGCGACTAATGAGTTTTAAGCAAAATATTTATACAGATAATTTAATAAAAATGTATAATAAAATATACATATATAAACATAAAATATTTATATATAAACATAAAATATTGTATTGAACAAAAAATAAATTTTAAGTATTATTGTAATTTGTGTTCTAACAAAATTTATTAAAAGTAAATAAAAAGTTTGTGTAAAAGTGGTTAATATTATAAAATGCCCGCCTTTACTTCAGCTTCATACGCTAAATTCATAATATCTCTTTCAAGTAGTCTTCTGTCTCTATAAGGTAATTTTTTCATAATTTCACTTAGCTGCATTATAAAGCCTTCAATTCCATCATTATCTCGTTTACTGCATTCTGATAAAATTTGTACAATGCTTTGTTTAAATTGAGCATCAACTGATTGTTTTCTTGTACCTGAAATATTATAAATGTATTTTATTGAATTTTAAATTATTATTAATAAATAAAAAATTTTTTTATTTGAATTACATATTGTTATAAACTTTAAACAGTTTTCAAAGTTACGAGTAGTATCTTATTATCTTAAAATAAACAATGAATTCTAGGTTTGAAAACTATTCTGAGTCATATTAGGATTCGAATAAAGATTCATGATTTCTAGGCTTTTTAGAAGTAGTTTTATTATATTTATTGATACATTTAAATAGGCAGTCACTTATCTTCATTCAAACAGCGAGATTGTACAGTTTTTAAAGTTTGAAACTAAGTATCTTATAGCTTTTGACAACTAATTTTAATTTAACAAACTGTTTAAAACCATTGAAATCATGTACCTTTATTCAAATTCTAATAAGATTCAGAACAGTTTTTGAAAGTAAAATGGATTGTTTTTAAAATTATAACAAATTAATAACTTGTTAAAAATAGCTTACGTTTGGTGTGCTCCGTAAACTGGTTATAATCAAATGAGCTGCTACGTTTTCTTGATGGTTCAGACATGGATTCCATATCAATGGATTGTCCATCTGCAATAGAAAGTGCATCAGAGTTGCTTGCTTCATTGAAAGAATCACATGAATCTTGTGAAATATTGCTCTCTGTACTGCAATGTTAAAGTAAATAAAGATTTTTTATTAATATAATGTAAAGTTGTATTATAATTTATTCTTGTTTAAAAAAAAAATATTATCTTTAAACTCTTACTTACGGTTTAGAATTCATTGAATCGTTCAAAAATTTCATTTGATCGTAAAACCGAAAACTGTCTTTATTGTCTGATGCTGGTGTTGCTGAGCCACTAGGTATATAAGCAGTTGCCTTCTTTCTTGCTTTCTTGTAAGAATCTCTAAGATTTCGCCAACGTTTCTTTACATCATTTACCTCAAATTTGTCTAAAAATATAAACATATTTATTGAAATACCTTTTTATAATAAAGAACTTATTTTTATGAAATGAAAATCAATATTACCATCTAATTCTTTTGCTACTTCCAGCCATGCTTCTTTTACAATTAACGGACTTCTAAGCTTAACAGAAATGGTATGATCCCACAAACATGGTTTCTTCATCACAGCATTTATCAGCATTTCGTCAACATCACTCCAAGTTTTATTTGCTTTATTTCTGGGTCTTTTCTTTTTACAAGGTATTTCAAACTCATTAATATTATTATTTTCGCCCAATGTTGACTCTTCATCTATTCTCTCTGAAGAAAGTTCCAATGAAGCATATTGAGATAATTGACTTGCAATATAAAATTTATATATTAAACTGTCACTTTTCTTTGATCATATTTAGAAAAAATAAGATATAAGTATTTCAAAATCAAACACTCTACATAACGAAAAATTAACCTTTAAATAAATAGTTGTTTTCATCAACAACAATATGTTCTATATCAAGATTCATGTTTGCAAAGCATGAATGTTTTAATAAATCAAAATTTTCTTTTGGCAGCTTAAAATGGCAGTATAAACACTGATAATACTGTAACAAAAAAAGAATTAAAATTATACTTAACCTCTAATTGTTAATCTACTTACATCACATATAAATATTTAAGATTTTATATACTTACAGAATCTTCTTAGGACAACATGTCGCATATGTTTCTCATCAGTTTTATTCCAAAAGAGGCATTCCAATTGTAATAGGAGCTATTGACTGCACTCACATTAGGATAGAAAAACCTAATGTAGAGAATGCAAGAGATTATTGTAACCGGAAAAAATACTTCTCTGTAAACCTACAAGCAATTGTAGATGCAGATATGAAATTTACTAACATATACTGTGGTCAGCCCAGTTCTCTCCATGATGCAGGAGTTCTGAGAAAATCTGAATTGTACAATTCAGCTAATGAACATAGAGAATTTTTGTTTCCAGATAAAAAATTTATAATCGGGGATTCTGCATATCCATCATTACAGTGGCTTGTTCCTCCTTTCCGTGATAATGGTCATCTTACTCCTTTTCAGACCGAATTTAATTTCATACATTCTTCAACGCGTATGGTTGTAGAACAAGCATTTGGGTATTTGAAAGGACGTTTCCGACGAATTAAATTTTTTCGGAATATCGCGATATGCCATTCATTGCAAATACTATTGTAGCTGCATGTATCTTACACAATTTATGTATAAATTGTAATGATGACAATTTTAATTATGATAATGTTGAAATTGAGGAACCAAATGATAATATTGATGTAAATGATGATCATAACGAAAATAATTGCCGATTTCAAGAAGATCGAAGGATGCAATTATTCAGGGAAATATTTGGTCAGGAATAAACAATGTATTGTTATGTATAAGTTGTAAATAAAAGTATTTAGTCATAACAGCTTGAATACAAACATCATATTTTATTATAAAAGTATCACAAATGTATGCTATCATCCAATAGCATGAACATCATTTCTTACAAATTAACACAAATAGTGAGTATTATAATTATTTAATCACATAATAATTGCAAAACGTAGGAACAAAAAAATAAAAGAACAAGTTTGAAATATTAATAATTAACCTGATGACTATACTATACTAATAGTAAATAACAAAATTAGAGAAACTAGTTTCGTAAAAATGCAGTTATTAATTATTATAATTATAAGTAGTTATAGATTATCAAATACTGACCTTTAATAAAAATGCACTTTATAATTTAAATAATTAAGAGTAAATAATAGCAATCTACCCGTTGGAATCATCACAGATGATTTTTGTATTCATTGTTTTAATGAATAATATTTTAATAATTACATTTAATTGGGTATTTGAAGAAATTATAAATTACAAAATAATTTTATAATTACAATAATTTATTTATTTGTAAAATATGCAATATTTTATAATGCACAAGCAATCATTATTTAAATATTACATATTTTGCTCGTAAAATTAATTAAAATAAATTTTTGCCAAAATGGCCGCAGTCAGTATCCAGGAGCCTTGTGTTAAAAGAAAGCATCCAGTATGAAACGAAAGCCGATTTTGACAACCACCATGAGCAACTGCTCAGCTGTG
Source organism: Tetramorium bicarinatum (assembly GCA_928718305.1). Taxonomy (NCBI): domain Eukaryota; kingdom Metazoa; phylum Arthropoda; class Insecta; order Hymenoptera; family Formicidae; genus Tetramorium; species Tetramorium bicarinatum. The sequence goes on from OV788320.1 coordinate 16,762,244, forward strand.
ATATCGGCTAAAGAAATATTATATGTTACATTTTGACGCCCAAACATGAACTTTTTACGTTTTTTCTCTTACGCTCTCTTACCTTCAAATCCACGAGTATTGTCCGTATGGCCTTGGCGACTGTGTGCATTCTGCATTCGGTCCTCTTCGGGACCATACATGTCGTATTGTTTCCGTTTCTCAGTGTCGGTGAGAATAGCAACCGCTTTACCAAGCGCTGTGAAACAATAGATTTTTTGCATAAATGCAAATACATAATCGCAATAAAAGCAATCTTAACTTCTGTTTCTTTGTCCATTATCTTGTACCTTTGAAAGCTTCGGCAGCACCTGGTGCCTTATTCTTATCAGGATGTAACTGAAGTGCAACTTTTTTGTAAGCCGTCTTAATATCCTTGTCTGTAGCATCTTTGCTAACTCCCAAAATTTCATAATAATCCTTGCACTTCTTTATCCTATAATTATCAAAAGAAACATTTATATAAAATAAATATAAACTGATAAAAATAAATGTGTATTCCATGAATATTGTAATTATTATAATTAATATTGCTCTCAAGAAATGAAAACGATCTCAATCTCGAAATATCTACCTCTTCACATGCTCCAACTGTTCCTTTGTATATAGAGCAGATGTACTCGGTGAATGTGTTCCATTAGCTACATTCTGCCGCTTCCTAACGTTAGGCTCTGTCGACTCAGGTTTCTGATTCTGCTTCGAGAGCACCGTCACTTCCGCCAGCAGATCTATAAATATAATTACATATTCAATTCCTGTATCTACAATTATTGTGGCAAAAGAAGAAAGGACGCGCTATAAAATGAAAATTTTACTCCAAATACATGTGATTAAGGCAAAATCAACAGTCTGAAATTCAACACCGCAGAGACGCGCGAGAAGCTCAACGGACCGGATATACAAGGATTGTGTGTTCACGTACCCTCGGCCTTCTTCGTCGGATAAAGCTTCTGGGTCTTGCGGGCGAACTTCTCGGCCTCTTCGTACTTCCGCTTCCGCATGTAGCGCTTCGCGTAGTCCATGCATCGCTCCGCTTCGTCCTTATTGCTATCCATGTTTCCCGGGTCGTAACACGTCCGACACGTTCGCCGCCGGTTCGCGAATTGCGCGCCGTGTCCGTGTGCGCTCCGCGCTCCACGCTCGGCTCTGCTTCGGCTCTTAGGCTGAAATCACATGATACGGAATAGAGCTGCGGAATAGAACGTGCGTCATAGAACCAACCAATCAGAGCCAATAGAAAATCTGCAGAATAGCTCTGATTGGTTGGTTCTATGACGCACGTTCTATTCCGCAGCTCTATTCCATACCATGTGATTTCAACCTCATTGTGTACGGACCCTTATGACGGAGAAATATGACGATACATTTATGAACGCTGAAAATAGCACGCCATGTTTGCATTTGAGGTATGTAACTGGATTCATCAAAAACATGGCTGAATTATCGTTCCACTGTTCAGTGAAATTTTGTGTACAGTAAAAGGACGATCCGACGTTGAATACATATGAGTTGGAGTCATTATGACTTCGCTTCATTTTGTTGTACATCCTTTACCAGGAACTGACGACCAACTCAATGATAGGTGAGGAATTCATCCGCTATTGGTTTTCCCATTACTACTTAATTTAGTTTATATGTCGTATTCGAAAAAGAAAAAATATTTTTTCGTTATTTCTAAGGATTCCTTTTACGGTACGACATATTTAGACGTATCATAACGTGTATCATGCGAATGCGACTATTCCTATTCCTAATCCTCTTATTCCTCACATTCGGTGGATGAACATGCTTGTCCTTTGATATCCTCGCCATATTTTAATTGGCAACCTGTAAAAATATGCTGTCTAGCAATTGCGGAATGATGAAATGTACTTGTTCGTCGAGTGTGTATTCAACTCCTGGCTCTCATTTCGTGTGTACCCCGATAAGTGGTACTCAAATTTTAAAGAATTCGGTTGATTAAAAAAAATTAGATTTTTTTATTCCTGCACTGCGCCTAGAATTTCCTTTCTTGCTTTCGCCAAATTTTATGCGTATATCTATTTCATTTTAAGTACAGAGCTTATAGAGGTGCAGTTGTAAAAAAATACAAAACTTAGGATGAAATGGATCAAAAGTTTTGCATATACCTCGGCAAGAGGTTAAGACCTAAAAGAATAAGATTGTGGATTAAAGATATTAAAAACAATTTAAGAAATTATGTGCTATATAGAGCGGATTGAAGTTACCTTATCTATTAATTATCTAGTGGAAAAAAATTTCTAAAAGAAAAAATGTAATAATTGATCCTATTTTAATATGTTTCATATCGATTGTATGTTTCAAATGTTATAAAAGGTGCAAGACATAGGTGAGAAATATTGTGACTCTAATATTTAATATACAGTACAGCAATAGATGAATAAATGCCATTATTGATATCAAATTTGTAATATTTATATTGGATAAAAAAGTTATCTTGTAGGACAAACAATGGAAATGTTTAAGAAAGACCTATTTTTTAATATATGAGTTAAAAGTCATTATTATTTAACTTGTTAACTTAAAATCTAACCTATTTTAGAGATAAAATATATCTAGACATTCATATTACATTTTATATTACTTTTGTATTTGTAGATTGAGGGAAATAGCAGATAAAATAAATAGATATGGATTTGTAACACCATCAGCCTTTAATTCTTTAAAAGCATCGATAAAACGCATCGTAGTTGGACCAACTCATATCGCTCTTCTTACGGATGACAATAGAGTAGCTAGAGTTGCTTTTACAGTACTACCAGACAGATTGGATTTGAGTAAAAATGAACCTAATAGAAGGTGAGTGAAGAGGGGAACGAGCACATGTAAGAGGCCAGTCTAATAAGAAAATGTATATCTCATTGTAGCACAAGTAAAAATCATGTTGGAAACTCTAATTCTGCACCGAATGGGAATGGAAGTAGCAATAGCAGTAATAGAACAGGGATGCGTTCACGTGCACGGATTATGCGTAACAGTTCCGCGATACGTGGAGGTAGTAGCAGTGGAGGGAGCAGCAGTGGTGGTCGTATAGGTCCACCTGGAGTTATCATGGGAGGAGGAAGTGGTAGCAGTTCTCGTCCTATTGCCTCTGTGCCAGCACCATTTGTACCAGAAGATCTAATATCTCAGGCGCAAGTTGTGTTGCAAGGAAAAAGTCGTAATCTTATTATCAGAGAGTTACAGGTTTAATATTAATATTATTGGAAATTGAAAACTGATAACTGATAAGAAAAGTATGTAACTTGATAAAAATTGTAATGTTATTGTAGCGTACAAATTTAGATGTAAACTTAGCAGTAAACAATCTCTTATCACGAGAGGACGAAGAAGGCGATGATGCGGAGGATACCGCGGATAGTTATGTTCCAGAGGATCTTATTTCTTTGCTAGATGGTGGCTTTAGTAATGAGCATTCAGTTATAATTGATGCTGATTCTATGTTTTCTGAAGATGTATTTGGATACACGGGGATAAGACAGTAATTAATTTTTTATATAATATATTTCATACGTGGTGTGTATATATATATATATATACATATATATATATAATATATATATATATAATATATAATATATATATATATAATATATATGTATATACATATATAATATATATAGGAACAGAGGGAATATTTCAAAGAGATTGAAACTTTGCAGACTTATAATTGCAAGCTTATAATTAAATAATTATATATTTGCTAAGTTACATAAAAAATATTTAATAACCAGTGTTGGTTTGCAAATTAATTTCTTTAGTAAATAAATATTTTTTGTTTTAATATAATAAAAAAGTACAATTATAATTAAATAATATAATAAATGTAAGAAAATCCTATTCTAATGTTGCATTTCAATTTAATAAATGTCAATTATTCAATTCATTGAGTAAACATACAATTGCAACTATCAATTATGTGAATTCTTTTGTAGATATTTAAAAAAAATTGATATTGAATATTTAAAAAAAATATATATATATACACACATGTATATAATTTTTTAAAAGAAATATTTAATTTTTAGTCGCGGAAGTTCTTCACGTCGTTTAGGTAACGACAGAGAAAGCGAGCGTTCATCTCACGAAAGAGATCGAGATCGTGATAGTTTTAGTAGATGGCGAGATCGTCAATATTACGGACCGCGACGTTGGCTGGAAACTGCTCTTAAAGATTCATGGGAAAAGGATTCAGGTATTTTATATAAAATAGTATATTTTATTGAATAAAATCGTAGTTTTCAATGTTATTTTGTTTGAATATTTTAGATAACAAGAAAAAAGAATTGGCTTCGCAGAGTCCATTATGGATATCTGAAGAGTTAGAATGGTGGCATGATCGTAGTAGCGATCCAGTACCCCGCTTTGTACAAATAGCATCGCTTTACAGTGAATTAATTGCCATTTCCGTATCAGGACAATTGTACCAATGGAAATGGACGGAATCAGAACCATACAAAAATACAGAAGTATTTCCAAATAAGCATTGCCATTATATATATTTATTATATATTTTTACGATATGTTTAATCTTTTCTAATTTTTATAGAATCCAAATGTACATCATCCGAAAACCATTCCTCTGGCATTGACAACAGAAAAGATAGTCAATATATCTGCTACAGCAATTCGATGTTCTGTTAGCACAGAAAGTGGAAAAGTAGCGACTTGGCTTGATGAACTTTTAGGACATGTCGCTTCCCGTCTTGAACATCCAGCACAAGCTTTCACTGAATTTACATTGGATAAAATTATATCACTTCATACATGTGCTTTATATACTGTTGCAAGACTTGAGAGTGGAACTTTATATTGGTGGTATGATATACGATTTAGCTTTAACTTTTATATATATGTCGTACATAAATAGGTTAATATAAATAGAGAGGAAAAGGAAAATAATTTTTGACTAGACAAATTCTATCTGTTTACCAGGGGCCATGTTCTGTATCTCTTAACGACAGTTGTCTGTGTCGTTGCGCAGTTTTTTTACCATATGTAATACCTATGCAACGACACTGACAACTGTCGTTAAAGCTTGTCAATCAATCGTATGTCGCTGTTGGATGTCGTAAGGTTGCAGTCAATCATAGCCAAGCCTCATGAGAATGTTTTGATTGTAATTGGTTACGGTACGACATCCGACTCTGTTATACGACGCATTGTAGAACGGGCTTTAGGGATACAGAGTATGTCCTCAGGCAAGTAACATTTGTCTAGTTAAAACATAGTCAAAAACTATTTTCCTATAATAACCCATTTGGTTACGAGATACAGGGCGTAACGAAAACTTTTCCGTATACTTTACATATGTACTCTAGGAGAAATAAGACAAAAAGTTTCTATGAACATGGGTCCAAAAATGCATCCCTTCCGAGTTACAATTTCCCAAAGTTGGGGAAAAGGAAACGAAAATTCGCTGTAACTATGGATCACAAAAATTTAAAAATTGGAATGGTGCAACTGTTTTAGGTCCTTTATTTTTATGTAGTTTTATGTAGATTGGGACTTTTGGAGGGCAGCAAGGGGAGTCTTTAATTTTCAAAACGCTGTGTTTTTTATTTTTCGTCTTTTTTGAAGAAAAAAAGAGAATACCTTTTTGAGCGTTTTTTTTTCTCTTGAATACGATAGTACAATTCATTTTTCGGAAAAAATGGAAAAAATACAGCGTTTTGAAAATGGAAGACTTTCTTAGCGCCTCCCAATCTTTAAAACTACATGAAAATAAAGGATAAAAAAGATAAACCCCAATGATTGCATCATACCAACTTTTAAATTTGTGAAGTATAGTTTCTGAGTTATAGCGAATTTTTTTTCCAACTTTGGGAAATTGTAACTCGGAAGGGTTACATTTTTGGACCCATGTTCATAGCAACTTTTTGTTCTATTTTGACCCCTAGAATACCTACGTATGTAAATGCTTTTTGCGTTTTGGGTACAATTTTCGTGTGCAGATAGAGCGGATAAAACTGAGTCGAAAAGTTCTCTGCCATGTTGCAATTTTCGCAATAATTAACGAGTTATTAATGATTAAAAATCGCTATATTAGCCCGGGTTACTGCCAAATGCAAGCGCACGGCCAGATACGCCCGCCTAATGTCAACGGTTCTAGGCACTCGAGGAGTTGTTTTCTACAAATGGCAATGCCTACGAGTGTTGGTTTTGAGCTGCGATTGTCTCCCTATTTTTTGCCGTTTGTAGAAAACAACTTTTCGCGATCCTAGAAACGACGAACACTGGGCGGTTATGTCTCGCCGCGCGTTTGGCGGTAGATCGGGATAACATGGCAATTTTTAATCAATAATTTGTTAACTATTATGAAAATTGCAAAATGATAGAGGACTTTTCGATTCAATTTAGACCGCTCTATCTGCCCACAAAAATGTTGTATCCAACCTGAGACACCCTGTATATAAACTCTATATGTGAATTCAGATTTTTTTATTATTTATATTTTTCAGGGGTGTTTTACCATTTGCGCAACGTAAGAAATTATGGGAAAAATATAAAGCTAAATCACGTAAGCATAGACCATCTACAGTATTGTCAAGTGACATTAGTTATGGAACACATGTATGTATGAAAAATAGTCCAGTTTACCAGCCGGGAGCTATCGGTAAGAAATCGATATCTTGTTATCTTTTAAATTAATTTAAATATACCTTTATATATATACATGTATATATATATATATATATATATATATGTATATAAAATATAGTTTAATGTAAACAATCGTATTACAATTTTAAATATATATAATTTATTTTTAAGGATTTACAATAGCTAACGGCGTACCAAAAGTGGGACAATTGTTATCGGCAGCATGGAATGTGGATGCTACTTGTAGATTCAAAATATTACCTGCTGGTGCGCATGTGTCTAATGCAAACACTGATAAACGCGAGTCTAATGGGAATGGAAGTGCGGGAGTTGTAAATAAACCGAATCACAAGGAAACGGCTGATAGGCTGGATATGCCTCCACCGCCATCTCCAGCTTCGAGTACTTGCAGTGATACTGGCAGTATTACAACAAGTCATAGTAAGATAAACACATTACTTATTTATATTTATAAAATTTGATTTATAAAATTATAAATGAAAAGATAATATAAAAGAAGATGCACATTGAAATATTTCTTGATATTAGTTAGTTAGTTTGATATGTTACATATTAGTTTGATATGTTTACCAATAAGAATCTTTACCAAGAAATGTAATTTTAGAACGACAAAAACGTATGGCACCTCGATGTGAAGGAGAATCTGATAGAAAGGACGAAGAGGATTGGCAATTAAAAGATGTTGTTTTTGTTGAAGATGTTAAAACTGTACCTATTGGTATGATCATTATTTGTATCTATGAATAAAATACTTTTTGATTCTTTAAAATGAATCGAGAAAACTTAAATATTATATAAAACTTACATTTTATTATCTTTTACTAATAGGAAAAGTTATAAAAGTCGATGGCTGTTATGTTGCTGTCAAATTCTTTTCAAAGGATTCTAAGGAAAAAGAAAAAGAGATTAAAGAGAAGGATTTTAGCACATCAGACTTTAAAGATCTTACAACTGAGGAGCCAATGAAATTATTAGCGGATTGTAGACTTTTACGTAAAGATGAGCTACAGGTAATAGTTGTATTTATTATATGTAACATATGATTAAATATTTAAAATATAATATCGTATATTTACAGGTAATTAAATCTTCATTAAATCCACGAGCTCCAGACTGTTTTCAAAGAACACCTAGAAGGGTCAACATAGTGGAAGGTTCAAACGATAGTCTGTTAACCATATCTACTGATGGACAAGGTATCTTCTTTTGAAAAACAACTAAATTTTTTTGCATATGATTGTCTTTAATGTAAATCTTTGTTCTTTTTAAGATAAAAGTAAATTATCGTTAATTAATGAGAAGTATAAATCATTGTCAGTAATCAATAACAGATATATTTATTTATGTATTTATTTATAGGTATTCATGCTATATTGAAAAGTGGCAATAAATTAAGTTATGTAGTATATAATCTGAGTACGGGAAGATATGTTCAAGATTGTTATATTCCATCTGATATTTCATCATTTTTGGGGTTGCAACCTCAAAATATTAATCTTACAAGCGCAGGAGAGGTATGTTTCAACGATAACATATGTTTTATCTATAAATAAAATATATGTAAGACATGTTTAGAAGAAAATATCTTTTTTATATTTTGGAATATCGAATTTAGAATGTACATATGTATTTTAGAATGTATGTATTTTAGAATATCGAATGTTCTATGATTTTACGAGATGGTAATAATACCATTTATCCAATCGCGAAAGATTGCGCTGATGCTATACGTGACCCAAACTGGTTGGATTTGGCTCCGGTAAATTGTATTGGTGCAGCAACCATTCCTATTCCTAGTTGTTCCAATTCGACCAATTTAAAGAATCAAGTTGCAGTTATTGCATTAGCATTCGACAATCTTTTGCTTATGCCACGTATATTGCGATGTGATTTTGACAGTGTAAAGCAAGTATTTTGTAATTTGGAACAAGATCTAAGTAAGTGTAATAAATATGCAAATAGTAAAGTATTGTATATGTAAAATGTTATTTTCTATAGATTATGTTTGATAAATTTTACAAAAGTGCATATGTATATATACATATATGTACATAAGATTTTTTTATTTTGCAGAGAATAATTTGACATATTCAAGTTCGCAAATTCAAATGATATTTAAGGAACGTTGCGATGGCAACCGAAATATACTTCACGCTTGTGTCAATATGTGTTCGCCAACTTCTAATAAGGAAACCGAACAAGGTAACATGTTTGGTACAGCAATTTTATTATGACTATAAAGATATTGAGAAAATTGGCATATTTTATTTTAATATATTATATTTGATTAGTTTTACATTTTATTTGTTTTATTAAAGTTATTGATCGTGAATTAGTATCAAATACAGTAGATGGAACTTCCGCACCTATCGAAGAGCCAATCCCGACATTAAGTTGGCCACCAGAAGCATTTGATAACACATCGGGAGAAGAGGATAGTTTATTAAGCATAGGTGCTGCTAGTATATCTATGATGAATAAGTCTGGTAAGTGGATATATGTGTGTGCGTGTGCGTGTGCGTGCGTGTGTGTGTGTGTGTATATTTCTTGAAATTTGTGTGTATACACACAAATTTCAAGAAATGTCATTTAATAGCTTACATTTACAGCATGAAATCTGCTACTAGTTTTATATCCTTAGGACATAAAAATTAGAACCTGTATCTTGATATTAAGATTTTTGTTTTGAAGCGATCTCAAGAATTTACCTTTAAGCGTTACGATCTATACGGGGATACCCTGTATACATTGTCCTTACTATCACTCGTGAGAAGATAGAACAGATTAAGATGAACAAAAAAGTCTTACCGTCAGACGAATGAGAGCGTGCAGAAATGGTATGAAAGTAGCGATGAAATAACTCGGACTATGGTATGGGCTCTGTATATTAACCATTGGATGCCACGCGTGGTGAGGAGAAAGACAGCGCGCCGTTGCGCTTAACCGCTCCTCCTCGCCGCACATCGGCAGGCAATGCTTGATAAATTGTACTATGCTACAGCTCGAGCAGTTTTATCATTTCTTTCATACCATCTTAGTGCGCTATCATTCGTCTGATTTTAACATTTAATATCTCATTTATTATTGCGGATTTCGCAAAATAATACGGGACTTTTTTGTTCATCTCAATCCGTCCTATGTCCTCCGTCATATGAGCGGTGTCTAGGTTACTCTGAGATACTCTGTATATATAGAAATGTTTGACTTCTTTTTATTATTATTTCAGGTGTTGGGACTACGTCTAACAATACATACATTATAGATTCCGTTGAAAGACGACATAATGCATTACTGATATTGAAATATATGTGTGAAAATAATATTTTGATGCCACACTTAAGGGAATTACTAACAGCGAAGTATGGATTATTTGAATTTGGAATTTTAATTCGGAAATGATTTTAAAGCAAGAACATTCTTATATAATATATAATACATGTATTAAACTCCTTTAATATCAATATTGTCCTACATGTTAAGCCTTTAATAATTTTTTTACATGTAAAAAAAAGAGATGCTCAAGGACAAACGCCACTTATGCTTGCTGTATCGGTCCGTGCATATCATGCAGCTCTTATCTTATTAGACACTATACAAAGAGTCGGCAAAGATGCAAAAGACATTTCAGCCATGATATTGCCAGCAGATGCCAGTCCAGATCTGTCTCCACTATTCGTTACTTGTTGCAATGATACATGTAGTTTTACTTGGACTGGAGCAGAGCATATTAATCAAGTATTAAATATATATATTTTTTTTACATGTGCATGCGCGCACGCGTGTATATATATATATATATATATATATATATATATATATATATATAAAAGATATAAGCAGACTTTTTTTTATTTTAAGGATATTTTCGAATGCAGAACATGCGGTTTAACGGGATCTTTGTGTTGCTGCACCGAATGCGCTCGTGTCTGTCACAGAGGTCATGATTGTAAGCTCAAAAGAACTTCACCTACAGCATATTGTGATTGTTGGGAAAAGTGTAAGTGTCGCGCTCTCATTGCCGGTCATCAAGGTGCGAGATACGACTTGCTGTGTCGTCTCGTAAATAGTACTGATCTCGCTACAAAAATTAATTCACGGTAAGTCAAAAATTGTACATAAATTTTCATATGTAACGTGGACAATATTTTTGTTTGAATAACAAATAATTATTTATATATTATATGTATATCTTATTCAGAGGTGAGAGCATCTTGTTATTCTTGGTGCAAACAGTTGGAAGACAATTGGTCGAACAACGTCAATTTAGATCGGCGCCTAGACAACGATCAACTTCAGCTAGTCGTAAAGCGCCCACTTCAGATGGTATACTTTTTCTAGTCTTTTTGTATTGTAATTGCAAGAGATTAAAAATTTTATTATAGAATTTTTATTTTTTTCCACGTAAAACTTATTTCATGCAATATAACTTTTTACATCGTTATACATCGTTATATTTATATGTAATTTATATGTAATTGACGTAATCATAAAATTAAAAATACGGAGTGTATCAAAAACTGAATTTTTTAATAATTTTTTTAGATATATTTAAAACTTATTCAGCTGTGTGTTCGCCTTTAAAATATTTTTTTTTTCTCAATTGATAGATACATTGCTTTCAACGCTGTTTTTAGCAGTCTTTTGATGCAGTCCTGATAGACTTTTTTTAGGATCGCATGTAATCCTCGTTTGTGAACGGATTTTTTTATGTATTTAAGTGTCGAATCTTTTGTCCTTTCAACAAGAAAGACGAAAAGCCTAGTGTATTTTGTTTTAGGAAAAAAAAATTTCGCGAAAACAAATCGAAAAATAGCAGAAAAAAGGTCTGAATCATAGAAAGACTATTTATGATTCCTTTATCATGATGCGCTCGCGCACACATTGTTGTTCATTTTTTTCATATCTAAACAAAGATGATTGTGCGTTCTCAACTTTTCTATTCTTATGGCCTCTTTCCAAAACTGAATTCCACATTGAAAGACCGAAGATTCGATATAAATGAAGATATCAAAGAAAATTCGCAAGTGAATTTATACGTAATCCCAAAAAAAGTCTATCTGGATTGCTTCAAAAGTTGAAACGGCGTTGATAGCGATATCAACCGAGAAGAGAAATATTTCAAAGATAAGTCTCCATAAGTTGTAGATATGCTCGAAAAACTTTAAAAATGTTCGAGAATTCTTTGAACAGACCTCATATGTAGTTCTTGGTTTCACAGGCTTGGGTGCGGATTCGGATATGCCGGATCATGATTTGGAACCTCCCCGATTCAGTCGAAAAGCGCTTGAGAGATTGTTGAATGATTGGCCAGCTGTTCAATGTATGATCATGTCAGGCGTTTCTGAGAATGTTACTGATCAATTATTCGGCGATCAAGGACAGTTATGTCGGCAGAGTGGTACTGCGTTATTGGATAAATTTACGCATTCTTTACTTGTCAAATGTAGCGCCGAAGTAAGTGGAATGACATGTAGAATGGAGCCGAAGTGCACATATATTTTTCCTTCTTCCTTATGTGCATATATACAATGTACTCTATATATGTATATATATATATATATATATATATATATATATATATATATATATATATATGTGTTAACAAATTTTATATGATATTTACAGATGCTCGATACGTTGCTCACCACTTTGATTAGAGAATTACAGGACGAATCTGTACCTGGACGGCAAGAAGAAGCGAATAATGTAGCACGCCGATTCGTGAGATCGGTGGCACGCATATTTGTCATTTTTACTATAGAAATGGCACCAAATACGACGAAAAGGCGAAGGTAAAATATTCATTTCTACTACATATTTTCACTTTATTAAAAATTTACTTATTACAATATTACAGTGTCATTTCTTAATCAACAAAAATAAATCGAAAAGACTTGAACCATTTCTTTTTCAATGCTTAATGAAAAAATATTGCTAAATAAAATTTATAAATTATTAAATAAATATAATTTATTTGCGAACATCATTTCTCAGTCTAGAAATATTTTTATTTACCACCGGAAAGAAATACGGCTTTTCGATGTTTTTTTTATTAAATAATAATGCTACATAAAATTACTTCCATCAGACCTTGACAAAGTCACCTATGGTCAAACTCATATCGCCATTGAATGTATCTTTTTAAACTTTATTACTTTTATCTAAAACGCATTGTTTATGGGATATTCGACCGTTTCCAGACTTTTCGAAAATCCTGTGTATAAAACAGGTAGCTCCATATACCTTTCAAGTATAAATTATATTAAATTGTACATTTGTAATTTTCAAAATTTTTCATGATTAAGACTTCTGAATCAGTTTATACTGATACGAAAACACGTTGAAAGAGAGAGGGGGGAGGGGAGAGAGAAAGATTGATTTTTATATTTCTAGCACAAGTCAAGCCTCGCAGCCTTTAATGAAGTGTCGGAAAGTTTTTCAAGCACTAATCAAATTAGCCGTAGAAGAATTATGCGAAACAGCAGATTCGTTGATAGCACCAGTCAGATTAGGCGTAGCACGTCCAACCGCGCCATTTACGCTAACGAGTTCTGCCATCGAAGTGATCAACGGCTCGGAGGAACTATTTTCCATAGAGCCTCTAATACCTCACAGTGGCGTCAGTTCGCAGACATTAGACGCTGCGTTACAAACACAACAAGGAACTAATAATATAACTATGTCAAGAGGAGACGTTTCTGCTGTAGATGAAACAGAAGGAGGAGAAGGTATGGAGAAGAAGGAGAATATATTATATATTAGAATTTTAGTGAATTTTTTCATAATGGATTAATTTATACAATGATGTAATTATTAGAAATGGGATCAAGTTTCATATGTATTTAAAAATTTGAGTCAACTATTCAAATTTCATTTTAAGGTAATATTTCTAAGAAATAATGTTTCATACATTGTATTTGAGAAGCAATTCAATTAATTAATTTTGAATTTTAGAATGAATACTTGCGGGATTCGATATATACTTATAATTTTTATCGTAATGAATTAAATATTTACAAGTAATACTCGAAATTTAAGACTGAAATTATTAGCTTAAAAAATGTAAAATGTGTAAAGATTTCAAGTAATTTTTATTATATATTTTTAATCACCTTTTTACTTGTACTTTAATTATTGATAATCTAATATTTGTAATTATCAAAAAGAAAAATATTTAAACAATTGTTGTTTCACTTGAATGTTTTAATTCAAAAAGGAATTTAATAAAATTTCTTCTAAAACTCTCAAAACTAAAAGATTTGACTAAACTATTTGGTCTAAGTCAATTTAACTTGACGTTAGAGTAATATTCTTGTAATAAGCTTCAACACGACTCACCGTTGAGATAGAGAATCGATTTCGTCTAGGTTTGAATCTACTTAAAATTACTATTTTTATTTTTCAAAGTAACATTAAAAGTTCGAAACTACGTCAACAGATTCGCGAACTTTCTTTCCCTATCTAAGACACTTGATCTCATTGCTAGTAACGACACATGTCAACCGCATAAAAATTATTACTGATGATACTCAATGTAGAAGTCCCTATGGATATGGATGGCGATATCAGCGAACATGAGGAATCAGGAGTCTCTGGGACTGCTACGAGTCAACCACTCGGCGAAGTCGACTCAAACGTTGGTGGCGTAGGTGAGGAGCAAGCAGGAGATGGTGAATCAGACACGGAGTTGGACCTTTTGGCGGAAGCAGAAACTGAATCCGATTCGGATGACAATCACAGCAATCAGGATGCAGCGTCGGCACAGCGTAGCGTGCAAACGGGCGCGACTGCAGGTTCCGACGGTGGAATGGGATCGATATTATTGTTTCCTGAGGATGAATCGGGAGAATCGAGTCAGCAGGAGGATGATGAAAGCGAAGCGGGCGAAACAGACGAGCAAGATAACGAAGAGTTTCAAATTGGTGATGAACAACTGGAGCGCAGAAGGTAAATCGTGTTTCCCCCCGATCTTTTTTTCAGTCATGTTATCATCTTATTGAGCTCCATTTATGGTTTTTTTTTGCTCCCTTTTATATCACTGATGTATAACGAAGAATTCGTTTCGAATAAGTTATCGGAACGAGAGAATATTTGCATTTAATTTTCTAGGCATGGAAATGCACTTGTGGAGTGTTGAATATAATTTGCTTATTCATTTCAGTGGGTCCTCCGGTCATTTGCATCGTAATAATCTCGCGCCCGTGTATATGCAATGGGCGATACGCAATCGTGAATCGAACACGCGTACAGCGGGATTACGCGTGACAGGTGGTAGTAACCTAGTGTTTATCGACCCTGCATCCTTGAGACGCACCACTGCCACATCGGCCGTTGCGACCGCGCAAGAACCCATAACCATGGGTACTACCGCTAGTTGCCTGGCGCGAGCTTTCGGAATTGTCATTCGACAGATCGCCGATCTATTAGTCATGATGCAAGATTATAAGAACTTAGCGCCCGCTTTGCCACGTTTGATGGAAATCACTTTTCAGGACGCTCTAAGTTTACAGGTATGCAAACCCGCGTTTCAATTTGACGTGTCTCAAATTTCGTCACGTCACGTCACGTCACGTCACGTCACGTCACGTCACGTCACGCATATACAACGAATCGCATTTCTGCCGTAGTCATATTTAGAAGCGCACTTGAAGCCTACTTGGGATTGGCTACTCACGGTGATGGATGCTACGGAAGCGCAGCTGAGATTCGGAGTATCTCTGACGCGTAGCGCAGACCCGACTCACCCGGAACATCCTCTCAATAACGCTCCATCTTTATCGGGCGGTAATTTTAGTGGTTTGCTAAACACGGCCGCTCTTTCATTGACTCTACAAGGAAATACAGGTCGGAATCCACGCGGTGGTATTGCTACGAGCTCGAATATCTCCACTCCTCAAGCTTCAACACGACTCACCGTTGGTTTTGCAGGCGTTGGCGAGCCTCCAAGAAGCAGTAGAGAGCGCGAAGGTTTACATTCTAATTTGTTTATATTAAAAAATTTATTTTTGTATCTTTATATCAAATGTCTCGATGACTTTTGGCATACTTTAAAATATATAAAATATAATGTTACACGTATTGTCATGTAATAGAATATCAACGTATTTTTATGTGGATTTCCTAACAAACGCAACTAAATAATTGAAATTTTCTTGGTTATATAAAAGAAGCACAAAGAGAAACGTTGCATGTTTCAGGTGGCGATGCACACTCGGCGAGACGTGAATTCTTATCGTATTGTCTATCTTTAATGCGTGCTCATAATAGTGAGCATAGAGATAGTTTGCCAGTTTTGGATGTTTCCGCTTTAAAACACGTCGCTTATGTGTTCGATGCACTTGTGTATTATATGCGTTCTCTTTCGGAACCGCTCGCTTCGCGAGGCGAGACTCAGAAAGAATCCTCTAGTTATTCCAGCTGGAATGACCAGGTATGTGAAACTTAGTCACTTTATTTCACTTAATCTTCATCTTTCTTTTTGTGAACACGATATCATGATATCAAAGTAGAAATTGAAACCTACATATGTGAATTTCTAGTTTGATATCGTAAACGCGCTTGTCTTTTTTTTTATGACAATAGACATGCAATGCGATTAGCACGAGGTTTTTTTGAGTTTGACCGAGAGCGTTGGAAATTTTTAATTATTTTATAATAATTACATTGAATTTTTTTTTGTAGGATGAAAATGACAATGACGAAGGTGAAGAATATAACTCGCCAGCACCAACTGCCATGGAAACGGATTCCGTAGATTATCCAGATTTACTTCAAGTACCCATATGTGGTGGATCTGGAAATCACGGCAATTCGACGCCAAAAGGGAGAAAACATCCTTTTCTGCAAAGATCAGATTCTACTTTATGCCTTGGTTGCCCGCCCCTAGATCCCTTTGATACCGTAATGAGTGAAGCGTTGCCGTTAGCTGATCAGCCACATTTATTGCAGCCACATTCGAGACGCGAAGATCTATTTGGTATACCAAGACAACCAACTTGTTCTAATGCAGGTGGATCTAGTCAAAACCCTTTGGAAGGTTTACCAACGAGATTAGGTCTCTCTGTACGCGGTATGGATGGTCAAAATATCTTGACAACTCCAACATTCAGTCAAGTTGTACAAGGACCACTTTCAAATTCCAATTTGGAATCGAGACGAAATTCTATTTCAGCTGGAGATCTAAATTCGAGTTCTATCAAATACACGGTAATAATAATTTTTCTATAATATCAAATACATTCTTACGTGAGCTGTTGTAATATCAAGTATTCTCCAAAAATTTTTGAGAAATTTATATGACACGCGCAACAGTTACAACCAAACGGCTAGATATCACTTCATGCATTTCACCAGTATTTTCACCAGTGGCACATTTATACATATTCTTAAAGAATTGTGTGTATTATTAATTTATATACTGTGTTTCAGGAGAAATTAAAGTTATCTAATCACAATAACGAAGGGCACTCATCTCTCGTAACGGAACAAATCATTGATAGAGCGCCAATTATAGTATCCACAAATAATCAAAGTGATACGACAACGAGCACCAAAGGCAAAGATATATGTAAAAATAATAGAAGCGTTATAGTGCGAGCTGGAACGATATCGGTAAGCGATATTGGTTATCATAATATATATGGCAAATGTTGAGCATTGATATTTAACATTTCCGCGATTTATTTTTTAAAGGAATCAAACACGAGTAAAGTTGGTGCTCCAGAAATATTGGTTGTTCCAACCGTCGAAAGCCAAAACGTGTCCGAGGAAGTCGACCCAGCTGCCACAAGCCATGAGATATCTGCTCATGAAACTGTTGAAACGAGTCCGGTAGAATCTGCCAGAACGGTATCATCGATCGGGACGAATATCTCTCATAACATTTTACTAGGACGATGGCGATTGTCGTTGGACTTGTTTGGACGAGTTTTTATGGAAGATGTGGGTTTAGAGGCTGGATCTGTAGTGTCCGAATTGGGAGGATTTCCTGTGAAGGAGGCTAAATTTCGCAGAGATATGGAAAAACTTAGAAATTCGCAACAAAAGGATATTACCATAAAGGTAATGTGTAACAAAAAATAACTTGGCACGTTTCCTCGTGTAACTTGGCTACAAGGAATACGATATTTTTTTAAACATCCGCGAATATATATCATAATAAGCCTTAAATACAAACAAATACATTACGCAAATTAACTGATAGGTGGAACGAGATAGAACACAGTTACTGGTGCAGACGATGAAAGAATTAAATACGCAGTACAATATATATAATAGAAGAGCTTCTAATACTCCACCTTTAGCAGTGAGTCGCGTTAAAGTCTTTTTTAAGGATGAACCTGGTGAAGGAGCCGGCGTTACCCGCAGTTTTTATACCGCAATCGCAGAAGTTCGTAAAATCCAAAATATAAAATTAACATCGATTTGTAAAATTAAAAATTTGTAAAAAGGTACTATTTATTATTATTTTTTTAGGCATTGCTCGCAAATGAGAAACTCCCGAATCTCGAAGCAGCGCAAGTAGGCTCGAAATATACGCAATACAATGTTTTGCAAAAACTGAAAAGCAGAGATCGTGATCGTGATCTTAGACGACAAGTATGTCACGTTATGTATGAGTGAATGCAAGATTAGATGCATTGATCTTTTATCACGTGATATTTGTTTTGATTTCAGAATACACGTTCTTCTGGAAAGTGTCGCGAGACGCGTCGCGCTTTGTCCTTTGATGCCCGTTCTTTCCATCCTTCAAATGCCATCGAAGGGAATAATAGTTCGACACCTGGTAGCTCATCTAGCACTCATCCCTTGCCAATCAACCATCCGAATAACGATCACTTGACTATGCATCAGCAACAACTTGGCGATAGATTATATCCTAAGGTTCTGTGTGACATATTTGTTAAAATATCTGAAATTTAAATTTGTAAAGAGTGAAAATGTAGACTCATTTATTTTGCCTTATTTTTTTATATTATATGTGTAACTACTATTTACTTATTGTGTAGGTGCACGCTTTACGACCAGCATTGGCTGAAAAAATAACTGGTATGTTGCTGGAGTTATCACCGGCTCAGTTACTGATGTTACTGGCTTCAGAAGATGCTCTTCGACAGAAAGTAGATGAAGCGTTTGAATTGATTCATAGTCACACTCAAGATTTGACCAGCGAAATGCTGGATCTCGATGTATTTAGTTTAACTGAACGATGCGCGGCAAGTAAGAAGAAAATTGAGAACAGCATTTTGGATGATACGGAAGACAATGCCCCGCTTTTCTATTCCCCTGGTAAACGCGGTTTTTATACGCCAAGGCAAGGCAGAGGCAGCTATGAACGGTTAAATGCATTCAGGAACGTAGGCAGGTGAGTTTAAGGTGTCTCGGTCTAATGACAGATTTTTCTTATGTAATTTCTTCTATGTATATTTGTCAGTAAAAATTGAATTCCAAATCTACTGGTATTGTTTTCAGACTTATAGGACTGTGCCTCTTACAAAACGAACTTTGTCCACTATTTTTGAACCGCCATGTAATCAAATATATCCTAGGAAGGCCTATACGTTTCCATGATCTTGCATTTTTTGATTCTGTTATTTATGAGAGTTTGCGACAATTGGTCATCGATGCTGAAACAAAAGATAGTAACAGCTTATTTTCTGCATTGGATCTAACATTCAGGTACAACTTTTCGCTTTATTTCTTTCGACTTTTTTTTAGTATTTTTATTAGGATATTCATTTATTCATATTTGTACACCAACAAGTGTAACATACAGTATGTTTGATAATAGATATACTTGCTGTGAATAGATAGAATGGATTAAACTGATTAAAAAAAAATCTTGTTTCATTTTATGAGTAATAGCAATAAATAATAAAAAAAAAAAATAAATAAAATAAAAGCTCATGAAACAGCATGTGTTTATGCGATTCAGCAAGAAGAGACAACTCAGTGTTTTTATTGTCAAGCGCGTAACAAGGCTTTGAGAAAAACGATCTGTAAAACTACAATACATGAGTGACGCGAAACGTTGGACCTTTGCGTTGCATAGCAACCATAAACGCTGACTGTCTTTTCTCACCAAATCGCGCGTACGCATGCTGATTTGCGGATTTTTATTAATTATTAATTAATTTCTCATTTATTGCTATAATTACAAAATAGTACAAGACTTTTCTATTCAGTTTCAATTTGCTCTATTTAGCTACGACAGGTGTTACATCTGTTTGAAGTGGGACAAATACTTTTAATATGAAAAATATTGAAGTTTTATTCTTTATTATAAATACAATGTACATAATAAATTTTTTTTAAAAAGGATGCGCTTTTTATATACTATTGTCAGTGAAATATTTTCAGAAGTCGAAGCATTATAAAATTATGTCAAAACGTACAAGAGTATAGCATAAAATATCTCGTAAGCTCTAAAGATTTTTTCACAATTCTACTTTAATATTTTTATATGCACATTAACTAGAGGAATCATATTATGTAAAAAAATTATATAATTTTATTTCTTAAAATAGCGATAATTTTTGTGTCCTTAAAAAAATCGAATTTTTCAAAAATTAACTATAAAAATTAATTACATTATTTGTCCTCCTTCAAGTTATACAACTTTTGTCTCAAAACATTTTTTTTAAAACCCTATAATTTTCAGATATTTGACTGTTAAGATTAAAGTAAATCACCCTGTGTACAAGATGTTTACGAAATATTTGAACAAAGAATGCGGCTCGTAGATATTTAGCTTGGTTTTATGTCCCTCGAAAATGGGCGATTTCTTTGCATCAGATGCAAACTTGTGTCGAGCTAATTCCAACGGTGCAACACTCAAGTTGATGTAAAGTCTGGTTTTGGAGCAAATGGGCTCCAAAAGTACTAAAACCGAGAGATGCCGCCAGGAAAAGCTTGTATAAAGCTGAAACCTAATCATCGAATTTGAGTAAAAAAGCAATGAGCAAACAAAAACATTTAAATTTATTCATTTCGAGTCGGAATTTATCTTTTAGTCACACTTATCTTTTGGTCGAATTGGAACGAGTTAAGGATGACGACAAGAAGAAGTGACAATTATCTATAACAATGATACAGTAGATTCTTGATAAGTGCTCTACTGAATTAAATTAGAGCTAGAACACAGGCACTGGTGCGCCTTTCTGGCCACAATCAGCCGAATTTGTTGTTTTCCTAATAGCACTTTTCGGTTTTGGTATCTTTGAAGCCCATTTGTTCCAGAACTAGACGTTGTATCAATTTGAATGTTGCACCGTTGAAATTAGCTCGATATAAGCTTTCATCTGATGCAGAGAAATCGATCATTTTCGAAGGCTAAATTTAGCTGCACATCTTTCTAAGATATATTCCTTTCGACAAAATAAAGAAAAGAGTATATAAATCCTTAGTTGCAATACCGGGCATACAACCGTACTTGACATCAATTATCTTAAGTTTTAAAATAATAGTTTTGTTCTGATAATTCTTATGCCTATGCATATCTTATGCATAATATTAAATTTTGTTTTACTATAACTTCGCAACCTTTCATATTTGACTATAGGTTTATATAAACTTTTTTTCTTTATTTTAACGAGAGAAATATCCTAGAAGTTTGTCCAAGTATTTCGTAAACACTCTGTACAATGTAATAATTTATGAGACATTTTATACTTTATTTTGCTATTTTAACATAAAATATGGATATATATTTATTGTAAAATATTTACTTTTCTCTCGGTAACTTCATTTTAATACTTTCATATCGAAAAATAAAATTAATTGAGATAAGGATTCATAATTTAAATAAGTTTTTAGTTGCTCATTACAGTTGCAGTCTATATATTTATGCAAATGCTAACGTTTCTAAAAATTCAATTAAAAATTTCCTTATATTGTATTTCTTGTATTTCTCATAGTTGTCATTTTAATATTTTTATGCAAAATGACTGAAACAAGAATAAAAATTTGATTTGATATAAAAATATAATGTTCCACTAAAAAAAATATCGTTAACAGTATAGTAGATAAAAAATGCATACTCTTTTTAAGAAAATTTATTATGTATATTACATTTATTTACAATAAAAATTAAAACTTTGATTTTTTCTTATTATAAAAATTTTTATATTATTTTTAATATATTTGAGGATTTTGGCATTTTCTCCAAATCTGTATATAATTTAATGTCAAATGTTATTCCGCATTTTAGTATAGATTTGTGTCCCGAGGAAGGTGGTGGCTCGATTGAACTTATACCTAACGGCCGCGACGTGGAAGTAACTGCAAGTAACGTGTATGATTATGTACGCAAGTATGCAGAAGTTCGTATGATCAAGGTGCAAGAGAAAGCCTTGCATTCTATGCGCGAGGGAGTTTTCGACGTCCTTCCTGAAGTGGCGCTCGATGGTTTGACCTCGGAAGACTTAAGACTCCTTTTGAATGGAGTCGGCGACATCAATGTGTCAGTTTTAATCTCATATACATCATTTAATGACGAATCCGGCGAATCAACAGAGAGACTGGTTAAATTTAAACGCTGGTTATGGTCTATCGTTGAAAAAATGTCACACGTGGAAAGGCAAGATTTGGTAAGAACTTTTGCAGACCTTAACTCCTTATTTTTTTGTAAATTTTTGTGAGTCAGTAATTCTATCGAATTAATACTTACGTCCATTGCAGGTATATTTCTGGACTGGATCTCCCGCACTACCAGCTAGTGAGGATGGTTTTCAACCGATGCCAACCGTGACGATTCGACCGGCGGACGACGCGCATCTACCAACCGCGAATACATGTATCTCTCGATTATACGTTCCACTGTATAGCTCTCGTCATGTTTTGCGACACAAATTACTTCTCGCTATTAAATCAAAGAACTTCGGATTTGTATGAACTTAATTCTGTGACTATACTTGTACATGTACAAGATTGAGTCACATTATTGATAATGATACAAAACCTGGAGTACGTTGTTATTTTTTCTCTCTTAGACAATTTTTAACATTTATAAATTTATAAGATATAATTATGGATTATAATTTTTTGTTCCTGAAAAAAAATTTTCATCTTCGCTAAAGCTTTATGTTATATAAAGTGTCATAGTCCTTCCTCCCTCCCCCTCTCCCTTCCCCCTCTTTCTCTATCTTTATAGCTAACAAATAAAATTTTTAAAAGCATACAGTGTGAAATTTTACTTGCCTACTTGAAATCTTAATTTATATATAATTTAGTTGTCTATACGTCTTACGTTTGAATAGATTTAATGATAGTTCGATTAAATTCTTTCATGTAGTCACAATTGCATCTTCATATGTAACATTTTTAAGATATAAAACTTTAATCTTTAAAAAAATTTACCAAAAATTTTCCAAAATTTACCAATTTTGAATTAAAATTAAAATTTTTTATTTAAAACGTAAGATAAAGTGACAGAAAATTGTAAATTTTTTTTATGTACACCAACAAGTTTCTCCAATATTCGTTAATGTGAATTACTTTATATATATATATATATATATATATATATATATGCACGTATGTATATATGTATGTATAATTTTAAAAACCAATTTACACACATGGATTAGATAATAAAATGAGATTTGATGTTTAAAAATGATAAGCATTGGCAGAATTCATCATTAATCTATTTTAGTCAATACAGAAAGATTCGAAAATTATTAAAAGTTAAAATATCACATAATATAAGCGAAACCTCACAAACATTGTTAAACATTTTCGTTTATTTTGCCAAATATGTTTGATAAAATGTGTAATTCAAATTAACTAAATATTAAAACGATGGGGGAAAAGTAATCTCTAGGAATGTCAAGCTGCCTATCCTGCCATACAATCATTTTTTCAACGTAATTACTTTTAATATTGAAAACCGTGTTTCCAAAGTAAAAAATAATGTCAATTCTGTCATATTTAACGCTGCTTGGCATGCATCGGCATATGTTTTACCTTCCATTTAGAATCATAACAATACAGATATTTTCAAAATAATTTATCATTTTGAAAAAAAAAAAAAAAGAAAATTTCGAATTTACGATTTTAAATATATTTCCTAAACGGTAAACTGAAATAGTAAAAAATAATCCATTATCTTTAGTTCACTTAAAAAAATGTGTCTAATGCTAATATATATTTATATATAATAAATCTCATTATTTATAAATTTCTAAAAATCGTAAAGTTATATACAATAATTATATTATCCATTATTTACTTGACAAAGTATCGATAGAAACTTATGTACAATGGTTACCTATTGACCACTTCCTGAATTGTTTTGGGATAATTTTGTTGTTGACTGATTCAATTGAGCCAACGTTTCTGGAGTTGCGTGTGCTTTTAATATTGAGTTTTCCGCTTCCAATTGATTGATACGATCCATAAGCTCAGCTATCTTCTCTTTCAGTACCTCGACTTCTTCTCGTACCGCGAACATTAAATGACTTTTAACCAAATCCTAAAAAAAAGAAGAGAATTAGAATGCAATTCATTGTCGTCCAGCAAAGTAACGACTCTATTGCGGCAATTTCTTACCATAGCCTGCTCGATTTTGTTATCAATCGCTACAGCGCTCGTCCCCGACATACTGCAATGTAAATTTATATAAATTTATTTGCATACAAGCGTAATTGTAAATAAAAAGAAGGTATGTAATAAAAAGAAGGATGATCTAAAGAACGATACAAAATATTGAAAGTTATTTTACGTATCCTTAACTATATACATATACGTTTTTTAAAATGACGAGTGATTAATTTCTTTGCAAGTACTGTCTGTCTCAAATCACACCTTTCGTTATCTTCTAGAGTACGGTGCTCGTCACTGCCCTGTGTAACTTCGGCCAATGATTCAAGAAGAGTTGTGTCGGCCGACTGAACGGTAGTAACATTAGGAGTGATACCGGAGACAGATTCTTGCTCTGGATCAGATTGGTGAAACGCGATGTTCCCTTGTTGCAGACTACCTACGACATTCTGACAACCAGCCGTCACTTGTGTGATCTGGACTGGGGCATTACCATTGGACGTTTGTGGCTGCATCTGCTGGGTCGAAGGTGCGATCACCTGTGATTGCACGGGTGTTCCAGAGGGATGGATCGTCGACGACGTCTGCTGCGGCGCCCCAGCCGTCTGAGGAACCTTATGGATATTTTGTATGCCCTGTATCCCTTGTATGGCAGCCAATGGCTCGGAAATTTGCGTCATCTGTGGTTTCTGCGTTGGCAAGGTCTGCTGACAGGAAGCTGCTTCTGATTGATGCTGCGTGACGAGAATGTTTGGAGCTTGAGAGGTAGGAGCTGATGTTTGCTGCACTGTTTGCTGGCAGACATTCTGGACCGGCAAGGATTGATTTTGCGTATTGACCGTTACGTAAGTCTCTTCCTTGGAGAGAGGTATACTTGGCTGGGGCGTCACTGCGCTATTGCTGGCCTGTGTTATAATGGGAATAGAACCTTGGGATATACTCTGAGGTTGTCCCAAGTTGTTGGGATGAGCCTGCAAATTGGAGGGTAATGTAGAACCTTGACCACCTTGTGGTGGCTGTGGCGGAGGCTGTTGTTGTTGTTGTTGTTGTTGCTGCTGCTGCGGTTGTTGCTGCTGCTGTGGTTGGGTTACAGGTATTGATTGAGTCTGAGATTGAAAATATTGCGGGATAGACTGCGCGGATGGCTGCTGCACTTTAGTCTGGGTCTGAACTTGCGTAGGATTATGCTGTACATTGGAAGATATTGAATTATTTACCGTATAGTTTGCACTCGATACTGATTGCGCGGGATTATTCGACACGGCAATCGACGAGTGCACTGTGTCTGGGTGAGACGACACTGGTCCATTAGCGTCAATATTAATTCCTTTATCGTCAGTCACTACAGATTGCTTCGCAGCTTCCGATATAACGATCCCACTATCGGTCACCCCATAAGATATGCACACCTCGTTTGGATCGGATACTTTAGGAGTACCAATGGCAGTCGGTTGATTAACGGACGTATGATCCAGGTAATCCATGCAGGTCCACCGTCCTCTCTTAAAAGGCTCTGTGCTTTCGATTTTCACCACTTTAAATCTTTCGTTTCTGCCATGCGAATGGACTTCGCGTAGATCGGCATCCTGTTTGTCGGTAACGGATGTAATGTCCAAGGTATTGATATTGCTATCGTTCACCGAATTACTAATGTTGCCACTCTCAGAAGGTACGATGGCCAGGCCGTATTGCGAGCTGGTGGGAATCACCGGAGCTGTACTGAGGGCGACGTTGCTCGTGTTGAAGAATACGTCTTCCTTGGAGAATGTGTCCTCAGAGTAGCTTGGTGTTTCGATATCGAGATCGGTAATGCGTGAATGCTCCACGGAATTGTCCTCTGTATGCGACTCGTCCAGATCGTCATTGGAATCCTCGCCAGCGTCATTGCTCATGCGGCAGCCTACAGTGACGCTGGTTATCTGGAACGACGATGTTTTCTTCCGATTGCACTGATTGCCACTCGCGGCTTGCACGCTGCTCGACGCGACAACCGGCTGGTGATGCCTGTCTATTTCGCCCAGACGAATCGTCTCCGTGGTCGTGCGATGCACGGGATTCGAAATTTTCCTACTACCATCTGACAGCCTGTGCGACTTTCTGTGCACATTATCTGCCATTATTATAAGAACTTAACACACAAGAGACACGACTGCTGTATCTGTCCTCTCGCATGTTAAAATCAACATCGTCGTGCACGGGACACTTCCAGATATCTTTCAGGCTCTTTCGCTTTTTCGTTCTTTCTCTCTCTCTCTCTCTTTCTCTTTCTCTATCTTCCTATCTTGCCGATTCGATTTTAACGCAACCGATTGTAGTTGGCCACACTACGCGCTCTCGCTCCTGTGGAAAATACAGGACAAGCACTCAAAGACATTCCGTGCACCGTTGGATATTGATAATTCACCATTACATTAATCTCACGAGAAAGAAGCGCGTTCGCTCGAGCAACATCCGTCCGCCCGTCCGTCCGTCCGTCCGTCCGTTGGTTCATTCAGCCACACTTTAGTGAAATAATGAAGACTTTACTCTCGCTGATGCTTGCCTACTTGTTCGTCTGCTTGTCGCTGACAACGAAGATGAAGACGAAGATAAGACAATATCGACTATGTCAACAACAACGACAACGACAATGACGACAATGACGACAATGACAACAACGTCAACGACGACAACGACGACAACGACGGCAACGACGACAACGACGACAACGACGACAACGACGACGACGACGACGATGATGATGATGATGATAATGATGATGATGATGATGATGATGATGATGATGATGATGATGACGACGACGACGACGATGATGATGATGATGATGATGATGACGATGACGACGATGACGAAAATGATGACGATGATGATGATGACGACGACGACGATGACGACGACTACGACGACTACGACGACTACGACGACTACGACTACGACTACGATTGTCGTAGTGTTGATGACGATGACTATGACGACGGCGACGATAATGACAATTACTTAGTCGTTATGCTACTTCTTTATTTCTGCCTCTTTTTTATGGGTCTTGTTTTCGCTCCTCATTGTTAACAATCATGCCTTATTTAATTTTGTTTAAAAATACATGTTATAAAACAAGGTCCATTATTCATATCTTTTTATAATGTATAGTATAATGTCTATTTCTACCAAT
Source organism: Tetramorium bicarinatum (assembly GCA_928718305.1). Lineage (NCBI taxonomy): Eukaryota > Metazoa > Arthropoda > Insecta > Hymenoptera > Formicidae > Tetramorium > Tetramorium bicarinatum. The sequence continues at coordinate 16,789,617 of OV788320.1, forward strand.
GCAGATTAACTTTAATCTCGGTTTAATTTACTTTCTATCTTTTTTTAGATTTTAGATTTTTTTAGATTTTCCTAAGAATTAGAAAAAGATGAACAATAAGTTAAATTGAGATTAAAATTAATCTGCATTGATAGAAATGGACATAAGACTGAAATCCCACCGAGAGCACCACGCTTCGCGTTATGACGCGCGTCACGACTTTAATCAATTCTTTAATTTTATTCTGTCGCAAATGATGCGATAAAGCCGGTTCCACAATCAGTCGTATGTCGCTGTCGGATGTCGTATCGTAAGTTTGCAACCAATTACAATCAAAACATTCTCGTGAGGCTTGACTATGATTGGTTGCAATCTTACGATACGACATCCGACAGCGACATACGACTGATTGTGGAACCGGCCTAAAGCTGCGGTCGACTTGACGCTACAAACGCTTCGAAGCAATTTTTTTCTCCTTTTTTTCAATAATTCTTTCAACAAGAAAAAAGAAAGAAGAAAAATGCTTCTAAAGCCTGTTCTACAATTAGTCGTATGTTGCTGTTGGATGTCGAATCGTAAACAAATCGATCTTCCTTCATTTAAAACTCGATCTACATTGATCGTATCGCAACATCGCGAGCGTTGTAATCGTAAGGTTGTAACTAATCACAATTTAAATTCGCAATGATAATAAACGAATTAAATTACTCAATAAAATAATTTTCATAAATTATTAGTGAATAGAAATAGTCTACGAAAAGAACGGTGAGTCTCACGAATCAAGGACCAATGTAAAACGAGTACGATTATCGAAAAATTAAATTATAAAGTGAAATAATATTCACGAGTTATTAATCGAAAGATTTTATCAACTAGAAACTGTCAAAGAAAAGAACGGCTCGTCTCACATATCAAGGACCAATGTAAAACGAGTACGATTATCGAAAAATAATATTATAAAGTGAAATAATACTCACGAATTATTATTTGAAAGATTTTATGAACAAAATGTAGTGTGACAGTGCGGAGGTTCTCGCGGTACGTGCGACTCGCTCGAAAACCTTGGAAATAATGATAACAATGTAATTTTGTTTGTGCACAGCAGGGCGTTCAAGGCTAATAAAATAAAAATAATAAACACTCGATAATAAAATAATTAAATTCCAGAATAAAATAATTTTCATAAATAATTAGTGAATAGAAACTGTCGAAGAAAAAAGGGGCGATTCTGAAGTATCAATGACAAATGTAAAAGTTGCAAACGTAACGTTTCGACTGAATCTTTCAGCGGTTGCCGAAAAATCAATCGTTCTGCTTAATTTTTAAAAGAATATTGAATATTAATTAAAATGAAATTGTATTATAAGACGAAATTCGAGAATTATTAACATATTATAAACAAAGAAACCGCGCGGCGTGTGTAACAAAGAAAAAAATAGAAACGATATGCCGACAGCTGTAATTTAATTTCTCAAGGATAATGTAATAGTAAACAAACGATAATAATAAAGCATTAAATTACAAAATAATATAATTTTCATAAAATAATCAGTAAATTATTTGTAAATAGAAACTGTCGACTAAAAGAGCGGCGAGTCTCACGTATCAATGACCAATGTAATTATTGCACGCCTAACGTATCGACTGAATCTTTCAGCGGTTGCCGAAAAATCAATCTTTCTGCTTAATTTTTAAGAGAATATTATGTTTAAATTTAAATAAAATTGTATTATAAAACGAAAATCAAGAATTATTAATAAATAACATATTTTAAACAAAGAAACCGGATGCAAGTGTAACAAAGAAAATCGTGATGACAATATGACAACGGTTTTAATTTAAATTCTCAATGATAGTAAAAGAATTAAATTAATCAATAAAATAATGTTTATAAATTATTAGTGAATAGAAACTGTCGACGAAGAGAGCGGCGAGTCTCAAGTATCAATGAATCAATGTAAATGCTGGCTTTTTTTAGATTTGCGATTCAAAAGAATTTTTCGTGCTCTCCCAGTCCTCTGCATGCTGACTTCTTTTAGATTTGCGATTCAAATGAATTTTTCGTGCTCTCCCAGTCCTCTGCATGCTGACTTCTTTTAGATTTGGGATTTAAATGAATTTTTCGCAATCACTTAACAGTTTTTGCAATCTCTTAACAATTTTCGCAATCTTTTTAAATTTCTCAGAACTTCTCTCAATTTCTCGCAATTTTTTTCAATTTCTCACAATTTTACGAAATTTTTCGCAATTTCTCGGAATTTCTTTAAATTTCTTGGAATTTCTGGATAGAGAACGTCGAGAGACGTGTTTTGGACCCATATATTTTTTTTTTTTTTTTTTTTATTGCGCTAGGTCTGGCTAGTTCTGGGTTAGGTCTGGGTTAGGTCTGGGTTAGGTCTGGGTTAGGTTACTGGGTATATCCTACTTTTTCGAAAATTTTTTTTTCATCGGATCGCGAGTCACTTTTCGTGATTCGAATTCTGGTGCAGGTCCCGTTTGAAAATTCCACCCCCCCTCCAAATTATAGCGATTTCAAACCCCCCGGGCTGTAGCATCGAGGGGGTTGGTCGGAGGGGGTTGGTGTCTGAGAGAAAGTTGTTCCCCTCGACGAGATCTTTCCCCTCCCGTTTGTCCCAACCCTCTATCATCCCCCGTTTAGGCTGTGTACTCTTGGAGCGGGGGTGAATTTTTAAAAATTTTGATTTTTGGTTATGGGGTGGATCAGGAGTCACTTTTTGCGTTTCGAATTCTAGTGCAGGTCCCGTTTGGATATCTCACCCCTAAGCCGAGTTATAGCGATTTCAAACCCCCCGGGCTGTAGCATCAAGGGGGTTGGTCGGCGGGGGTTGGTGCCTGAGGGGCGGTTGTTCCCCTCGGGGAGGACTTTCACCTCCCGGTTGTCCCATCCCTCTAGCACCCTCCGTTCGGGCTGTGTACTCTTGGAGGTGGGGGTGAGTGGTGAAGATTTCCAAGTTTTAGGGGTTTCCCTTGAAAAATGTGTCTCTGGGTCGATAGTACCGTTGGATAGAGGACGTCGAGAGACGCGTTTTGGACCCGTAAA
>OV788321.1:600000-794954 GCA_928718305.1 Tetramorium bicarinatum
TATTATACATTTTGTTTTACAAGCTTGCAACAATACAACGTCAATATTTATGATTATTTACACGCGTTAATTCTACTATACTTTAGATGCAATTTGGATTATTTACTGTTGCCAAATACACTTGCCAATTGGCTAGGTTTTGAGAGGTAATCAACTTGAATTATATGTATCACTTAAAGTGTTAAAAATAAATTTGTATGATATAAAATAAAAATTTGTCTCTCTCGTGGTCATAAAGCATATCAATAAGAAATTGTAAAGCCCTTTCAAATTATTTCTAGGTCTTTCTCGATATATCGTAGAGTATTCCAACCGTTAATAATTATTAATGTAATAAAATAGAGTCATTAGAGAATTATTCTTTTTCTTTTAATAGATTTATACGTTCAGTCAATAGGTCGATAGGTCCTTGTTCCTGATTTGTTCATTAAGAGTATTTTTAGAGTCGCAGAAGAGCCTGTTTTACTTGAATATCATGCGTTTAACACGGACTGTCCAATGGAATCTCTCCGACAGCATTAAATTATTATCACAACATTCACTGAACAGGTGACAAGCGTGGGTGTGCTATTGTTGGTAGGCAGTAACTTAGTTTCCTTGTTCTGACAAAAATCCAAGGTCTTCAGCGTATTGTAAATATTCTCTTGAGTATTTCAGCATGTTTATTGCAATAGTTTTACATTTGCGGTTGTATCATTTCCGTCTATTGCACAAAGAGTTTTTTCTAAATCAGAAAAGTGTCCTATCTGAAAAAGAAAATGTATACAACGCGTTAATGTAAAGAGAGATGCCAAAGTTGGATTGTACATACGTCTAGCACCGTTTTGTATCGTTCAAGTAAGGATGCTAAATACCTCATTTAACACTACGAAAATTTTAAGTCGACACACGCAACGACACGGATCGCGTTACCCGCGTGACAACTAAACCAATTCTGACTTTAGTTACGATGTAACTTTCCTGGATGTGCGACGTAACATGAATGGAACAGGTGCACCGCATTTCTATTTTAAACGTGCGTCAAGATAGAACGCACGTCGCGAATCGTGTAGGAGGGTGACAGCTATTGGAACGGCTATTAAAAGCGAAGACGGATAAGAATAATCGAACTTTTTTTTTTTTTCCCGATCGCTCTCAGCGTCGAGGGTCGTCGCGCGGACCACTGGCGACGGGTCGCATTCTCGGCCGCCGTCGGAGCACGTGTCCGCGCGCCGCGAAGTCGATGATGCACGGTCGAAATTTAAAAATACCTCGCTTCTACCCCGGAACGTTTTTCCATCGAAACGCGTGCACGCAAATAACTGCGTCGCGCGAACGCCGAGAAAAACATCGCGGGAGTTGCTGCTGCTGCTGCTCCTCCCTCCCTTTCTTCTGCTGCTCCGAGAACACACGGGCGTTCCGTCGCGGTCCAGGGGCTCTCGGGCCGAGAGATCGGCGACGCGGATTGATCGTGCGCGCGCGCGCGCCTCGCACTCGTACACGTTCGTACAAAGGAATGCCGCCAAGTGGTATTTAGCGTTTCCGCGATACCCGCGATTATTTCCACACGCACGGCGGGCGGGAGGAGGGCGAGAGGGTGAGTGGGTGGGAGAGTCGCGAGGGCCGTGTGACATTTGGATAGCGCCGTTTGCAGATTGACGGGTCACGGAGCCGCGCTTTGCCAATCGACGGCACGTCGACGCGAACGTCAACATGATAAATCCGCGCTCTGGAATCGTCGCGGGGAGCGTTTCTGGGGCGCGAGAGCCTGAATCACGCCTGGCCGCGGCCGCGCGCGTGCGATATCACCGCGGTGGAATGCATCGTTGCATCGAGTTGCATGCGTGAGTGCCCGCGCTCGCTCGCTCGCTCGCTCGCATGCGAGGATCCGTCGTTACCTCCTCGGTCGGTCGCGGGACCCACGTTGCGACGCATCGTTCTCCTCCGGGAGCAGCGGGGCCCGCGCGTTACGCTCGGGCATGCTGCCGCGGGCTGCCGTGGAGCCCGCCGCCGTCGTCGCCGCCGCGCGTAAGAGCCGCTGCTGGTCCTGTCCTCGTGAGGTCCGACCGTTTGCCTTCTCTCCCCTTCTCGCATCCGCTTGGCCCGAGGTCGCGCGGGATTCTCTCTCTTTCTCTCTCTCGCTCTCTCTCTCTCTCTCTCTTTCACACGTCGCTGTCGACCGTGCTCCCGTCGTCCGTCGGACCGACCAACGGCGGTCGCGCGCACGACCGGTACGGGCCAACGATTTTCAACGCGCGCGTACAATACGAGCGGCCTGACACTTGAGTAAACACGCGCCGCCGCTGTTGCTGCTGCTGGCCGTGGACGGGATGTCGATCGGCACCGTCGCGGCGAGAGATCGATCCGCAGCGCGCACCGGCCTGCTGCCGCGGGGCCGCGGACGCGCCTACGAAATCGCGCCGACTCGGTCTGGCCGCGGCAACCTCGTGCGAGATAACACGCTCGCCCGCCGCACGGAGATTCACGCACGATCGCCGATCACACGCCGATGACGGGGGCCCTTGCCCAGGTTTATCGTCCTTCGTCACCGCACGGGATCCTGCGTCCCGATACGTCCACCATTTCGATTTTTTCGGTCACGTGGTACGCGCCGGCGGCCGCCAATTGGTCGCGGCGGCCACGGCGACGTGACCAGTCGCCGATGCGCCTCCGCCGTTTCGAACGTCATTCTCGGGGACGACGGCCAGCGCCGTCTGTCGACGGCACGCCGAAGCTCTTGGCTCTTGGCCCGACCGAGCTCCGTCGTTCTTCCCTTTTCTTTTCTTTTTCTTTCTTTTCTTTCGCCCGACCGTCAATTCGACGTAAAATGACGCGGATAAAGACAAGCGCGATCAACTTCGCTCGATGTGTCATCAAGTCGATGCGTAATCGCATGCTGAATCACCCGATATGCACGCGATATGTGTCATGACGTCGTTATCGACTCGAAAGTACGCGTGAGCAATCCCGCTACGCGCAGGCGCGGCGACGAGCTAACTCGCGGAGAGAAGTCCGTGTTTCAGATGGAATCCGTCTAGTGGCGCCTCTTGTACGTTCCAAACGCGCTGACGCTGAACCACGTAGCCCAGGTCGTCAATTTTTTTCGACAGGTAACACGCTACACTCACGGGCTTCGGGAAGTTAATTCCTACGAGAAATTGAAAATTAAAGAACGAGATCATGGGACATTAGATTTGTTAGATTCTCGAAATATTTCGCGTTGCGTGAAGTAATTTTTTACGATGCACAAGTTGGCGTTGTGTCGTTCTTTATCGGTTAATAAGATATATAATTATACAACGATATACGTTGAAAATGTTTTTTATGTATTTTTGTACGAATAAAATGTTTGTGTACACAGAGGCGTCAGTAAACGGGTTCTATTTAAAACGTGAGCATGCCACTTTCACGTACTTTCAAACCGGATCTCCAGACAGCAGCGGACGCCGAGATCGGCCGCGAGAGGGCGCGACTAGTGCGATGCGTTGGCGCGCAAGTTTCGCGGCAGTTCGCGGTTGCGGAGATGTCGAAGAGATCGAGCTAAAACGGTTTGTGCATTATATAATTATCACATTAAACAATGTAATATAACCGCAATGTAATATAGACGTACATTATTTTACAAAATGCGACGGCATATTTACGAGCCGTCATATTGCGCGTATTCCGAAACGAGCGGGTTAGAATTTATTGAAGGGGACACGCCGGGCTCTCCGGCCATTATATCGACATTTTCTCCTTACATTTTCTCTTTTTACGATATGTCGGTGGGAAGTATCGAAGGTTCCTCGAGGGTGAGGTAAGAAGCCGGCGTGGTTGGCTCCGCGCTATAGATATTCGATAAAAACAAACGCTTTCTGCAATCTAGCGAATCAGTTTCGCAGCTCGTGCGGCATCGTGCCCGCGTTACTTTTCATTCGACGGCGGGCTCGTGCATTTTTTAGAAGGCAATCGGCCACGGCGCGGGCGGTGCAGCCGGTCAACTGTGGATTAAGAGAAACGTTGACCGGGGGGAGTTTGCGGCGCGCACGTTCGAAATGTGCGATTCCGTGCCAATAAATGTCGCAACGCGCGATTCCTGTCCGCTTTTATTTCTAACACGCGTCGCAACGAACGCCAATTACGGCGGGGAGGGGGCTGGGAGATTATCAATTATACGTCGCCGGCAATCAATCGCGACGTGATAATCGAGCGATGCAAAATTTACGGTTGCGCTGCTTTTTACGGTTGAAGACCTCGTCCCGAGGTCGTTTATACTCGAATTACGTTTACATCATCGCGGAAATTATTCGATTTATCTTGAAATTGTTGCAGATAATCGCGCGATGCGAGCTCGCGTCCCGTTTTCCGAGATTCCCGTAGTCCCGATCTGTCGTTGGGGCGAGGACAACTCGAGAGAGCGCGCGCGGCAGGTAATTTAACTGTGATCGATGGCGGGTGGATGTCATGACGCCGCGATTGCCTTCATCGTCGGGATAGGCATCTCGGAATATAGTAACGGAATGCCACACGCCCCAGTATTAATGGTCCATGTGTAACACGGAGAATTTCGGTATCGGCCTTCTCCCCGGCCGGCGTCTGCATTAACGGAAGTGGCGCGTCGGCGCGGCTGATCAATACGGCTTACAACCACTGGCACATTTTGCATCGGTCAATCGCGTTTGCATGAAAAGCGTATTGCTGCATTATTTAAATGTTTTTCCACAAAAGACGTCAACATCGATTAATCCAAGCGTATCTATTTGCAGATACCTCCCGTTGTACTCTCCTCGCCCGGGGATCTTCCGTCGACCTCTGCGAACCCGACAAGGTAGCGTATTCAACGGCAACAAGCACCTTTTTTTCTTGCGTCGACCGGACGCAATTTTTTAACGTTGAGAAATATAAGACACGCGTATTTTTACTACGCTATAAATGTCAGAGTTTAAAGAGGTGAAAATCCTGTCAAGGCTCAGCGGACAAATTCATTTTTTTCCGCTACATTTTGGCATTTATCGCGGAAAAATGATTTCGGCCGAAATTTCGAGGGGATGTTTCACACCTGTTAAATCCCTGCCGGCATTTATGAAATAAATGTTTGTGCTTCATATTTTTCGATGCTGTACAATTCTATATTGGCTCCGACGAAAAATGTTTTAATAGAACGTACGAAAAATGTATATGGTATACGCGAATTTTAACGGTTTTTTCGGGCTTTCAACATTTAACACAATCGATTAGCGTGTAAACGGTAGTGGAATTCACGTGTTAAAAACGATTTGGCGGCGAATATCACACGTGTCTCTCTCTCTCTCTCTCTGGAAAGATTATTCGACCTCATGAGCGTTTCATAGGACGTTTCAATTAGTCGTGAATTCGATGGTTGACGTGCCACCCTGTGACATAAATCGGGTTGCATTATCGCAAATAATTGTATCGATTCCGGGAGATAGGCGGCTTCGGTGATATCCGGAGAACGCGTGGACTAGTAAATGTCATTTACAACAATCTGATAAATGTTTCGTATACGCGCCGAGTTGCAGCCACTCGATGCGAGTATCGCGAACCGCACCGTATTCACGCTCTGCACGTTTACTTTTATGCATTGTAGGCAGACTCGGATTCCTCTCCCCTCCGTCTCCTTTCCGCTCCGTTTTTTCTCCTTCCGTCATTTCCTTTCACGATCGCGACTACAGCCTCCGACTCGGCAATACTTGAAGCTCGCAATCCCTCGATCTAAACCGTTTCCAAAGCGGATGCTGTGCGTTGTTCTTTTATTTTTCTCTTTCTATAAAAAGTTCGTCCTCGCGCTTTATACACGATGATGCCGTTCGTCCCGTGCTGATCCCCTTGCTACGCCAGTTATAACGCATCAAGATGGAAACTGTTACTATTTAACAGACTTAGGATTCAATTTCGCTTCGAGTTACATATCGATTACGAATAATTGCGAGATGAAATGTTCAAACAGCGAGTATTTGAGTTTCGAAGCACCATCTACAATGTAAGAAAAGAGGTCGTAGTGTTGGCTCACAATACGTCACATTAAAGCTATACGAGGACTATAATCTGATCACGTGTGGTAATCGTTATTGATAAAGACATTATTATTTGTATGTGGGTAGATACGATATGCGAGTCGGTAAAACGCATCGAGGCTTTCTAGGGCAACGTTTTAGTATTTTCAAAATTTCCTTCTTTTCCGAAAGTAGCAGGTTTTATTATTTCTGACACAACAGACGTTGTTTGCATGGAACCTGGAATAAAGAGCTTATATCAATGTATGACAGCGGCATGCACCTTCATGTCCAAAGAGAACGTCGTTGCTACCGTGTACGATGCATTTCTTATTGATAACTATAAAGCATGAAAGACTATTTATAACCAGGCCTAATGAAATCGCTCTACATCGAACTGACGTCGTTGACGAAGCCGTTGGATCCCAAAGACAAGTCGATACCACGAACTTTTCTTCATATTTAGATTTTGATCATCAGTAAATATAATTAATGCTTAATCGTGTTACAAGGTCTAATAGCTGAAATGATTTACACGTTAAAATCGCTTCCACTCTTAAAAAAAGGCCTACCTATATATTAAGTTATCTGAGCCAAATTATCACAACATAATAAAATATGAAAATTATTTGTTAATTTTTTCTATTTTTTGCTTTTAAAAATAATGTTTTTGCTTTAGTTTTTAAAAAGTTCCGAGAGGCTCGATAGTCTAATAGCTGAAATAATTTACACGTTAAAATCGTTTCTTGTTAAAATATCAGAAATAATTTCTCATAAGAAATTAATCAACAAAATAATCAGATTCGTTACTTTAAAATTTTTTAATGTTTCGAAATATGTTACAAAATATTTTTAAAGAAAGAATAGTATAATAACGTTAATCGTATTTTTAAAAGCATCATATATTTTCTATTTAAAGTTTGCTTTGTGAAATTATAAATTGAGATCTCTATAAAAATTAGATTTAGATCTCTATAAAAATAATAATTTATGGAACGTGTATAAAGTACATTAAATACGAATATACGTGCATACGCTTTTTTCATTATAAATGAAAATTTGTGTCGGATGTACTTCTTAAACTTTCTTTATAATTGGACTGTTCTCGATCTGAATAAAATATATTTTAAGTTATTCAATTCTTAAACCTTTCAACAAACATAACTAGAGAAACATGTACATGTTATTTTGCAAGAAGTTTATGAAAGTCATGAAGCGAGAGCGCAGTTCGTTTCTTCAGTAGTACGAGTCAGCAGCGCGACTTGCTATTCACGCGCCGCGCGCGAGCTGGATTTACTACTTACTGAAGCGTCGCGCCGTAACGCGGCGTAACTACTTGCTTATGGCGCGTCGCATCGTCCGCGCGTATATAAGCGAATCTTTACAAATCCATTCACCGGCTTGAATGGGAACAGATTGCAGAATTAATTAAAGATCGAGTATCTTTATGACAATGTGCAAAATTTCTTATCGCAGCGTTACGATCGGCGGTAGCGGTAACGTTGTTCCGTAGTGGCATTTACAGAGAGTCCGAATACCAGACATTGCGTGTGCCACGGCTCGTTCAACCCCGCATTTACGACCCTTTCTCACGCTAACGAGAAAACAGTTTACACAGGCATCCTAATGAACCAATTTTCCATCTGAAATACTAACGCTCGGGATATCATGAATTTAGCTAATTTTGGGAAAGCCTGCGGGCGCTGTAACATATATTATATTCGTTCTGGCCACCGCGCCATATTATTTGTAGAATAAAATTATTTCAGGCACGTATTATTGGGAATATGGATCAGCAACTTTTTGTTCGTACAGGCGCATAAATTCAATCGTGCTGGCGGCATGCAACGATTTCAGTCTTCTTTTTATAGCCTTTCGTGATGGCGATGGGATAACGCTTATTCGAAGTAACTAGAGAGATCGCCATCGCCTCGTAAAGTAATCACGGATGGCGGTGTAGGCAGTTGTTATCGGAATTAGGCATCTTATACGAGACTAATCTCCTTCTTTCTCTCTCTCTCTCTCTCAACATTACAGTTGCGCGAAAACGAGTCTCGCCGCGTTCGCGACGTGCATTCGCTCCGGAAATTCGAGCGAAACCCGACAGCATCGCTAATTAGGATCACTTAGCTTGCACGGGTGCGAAGCGACTGCGAGGATCGACCCAACTTTCAAGAGATGAATTCAGTCTTTTCACGTTATAAAAAAATACATGCGACTGTTTTCCGCGAAATTATGCGATGTAATTTCGAAAAAAATCTGCAAAGTAAACCTCGCTGGGCGTATTAAAATATTTATTCGAAGGGTATTTTTACCGCGTAAAAATAACGTCTATTCAAGTATCATAGAAATCGAGAATATAGACGGCCAACTTTTCGAATTCCGAATGATCGCTTACGAAGCGGGCCAGGTCCGCAACGATTTCTGAAGACGTTGCACCCCTGGAACGAGCGAACGCATCGTCGAAAAAGGCAGCCCCGCCGGTGACGGAGAAGGAGGTAGGACCACGGGGGACCGGTGCGAGCGGCTTGCACCCCCGAGAGGGGGTGGCTCGGTGGCGAGGTTCACGGCGGTCTCGCCACCGAGCGCACGTCGGGCGGCTTCGACGTCGCTCGGATCTGGCCGGCTTTATCAGCGCCGGCGCTGTCACCCCTTTGACGTAGCAAAATGGCGGCGGCGTGTCGGAGGCGTCTCCGTTCGCACAGTGCTCGACGTCGCGCAGTCCGCGTATGTTCGCAATAACGTTCCAGCGGATCAACGTCGACGTCGGTGACAGATCGAGCGGCGTACCGCACGCGATCGCGGCACCGCGCTCCGATTACGCGCGTGAGACACGGTTCCTCCTTCCGGTAACGCTGCACGTCGCTGACGCACGTTATTACCACCCTCCTCCCCCCGTGAACGTCGGAGCGAAGTCGAGTGCACAGCGTGCGGGTTACACGGCCGCGATCGACACGGAAACAGCGTGAAGAGCGGCGAGCGAGGGGTGCCGGGAGCGAGGAGGGGAAAGGAAAAAGAGAGAGAGAACGGTAAACTGTGCATACGTGAGATATTCTCGAAGAGTGACGCCGCGTGCTGCTTCCGATCTTCTTCGTCCCTTTATCCCCTTCTCCTACCCCTCTTCTCTCTCTTTCTCTCTCTCTCTCTCTTTCTCTCTCCTCTGTCTATTCATTGCTCCGAATTTGGTCCCGGAGCGCGCGGTTTTTCCCGTTTCTCTTCCCATTTTTTTTTCCGCTTGTCCCTCCGTTCTCTCTCCCTTTTCTCTTGTTGCTTTCTTTGTCTGTCTTTCTCTCTCTCTCTCTCTCTCTGTCTTACGTGCCCGGCGCTCTTTCACGGCACCGTGGTGAAATGCGCGTGACCGGTCGCGCCTCGGAACGACGGCGACGACGTGTCTGGCGTCGTTGGTGGTGCACGTTCCCCTGACGAGCACGAGAAACGCGCGACGGCGACTCGGCACATCCCCCGCAGTCCTCGCTACTATGATAATAACGAGAAGCACGGTGACGACGGCGGCGGCGGCGACGACGACGACGACGACGACGACGACGACGACGACGACGGCGGCGGCACGGTGGCCGCTTTTCCTGAAGCGAGAAACACTCGGTCGAACTTACCACAACGTCGGTGGAAAACGGCGATCAACGACGGACCTACATAGCGACGCTGTCTCGGGGATGTTGTCTCGCGACTGCGGCCGTCGCGTGGTACATGAGAACGACAACAGCACCAACATCATCGAGCCGCAGTGGATCAACCGTAGCTGTACAACAATCGCGTCGGTGCTGTCGTATTACTATTATTGCCAGCGTATCGCTATTATTGGCATCGTAGCCTCATTGCTCGCCAACGACGACGTCCACAAGGACGATTTGATAGCAGCACAAGCACTTCTGGAAGAACTGGACGAGGCGGACAGTAGCGAGGCAGCGAGCAGCGACGATCGTTTGTTCAACCGCCGGAACGGACTTGTACATTGTTGCGCGTGACCAAAAGCCTCACTGTTACTAGCCGAATCGACGATACGCGCGACGGTGTATATAGAGTGATAAGTATGGGGATGATTAACGAGGCGGCGTGCGAACGTTAATCCGCAGGTCGACTACTCGCGACGCAGTAACGACCGAGTCAATCGGTGGTAATAAACGCGTACAACAGTCATTCTCCGCGCCGATCGATCGTCATCGCGCGCCGGTATACAGAGAAAACAGTATTACAGGCGAGCAACATAGGAACTCGTGTCACGTACGGTCATCGGCCAGTGTACACACCGGGAGGGGTAGGGTGGGAGAAGGTGGACCAGGGTATAGGAGCGACGGGGGGAGACGGAGCCAGGCATCGTCGATCCAGATAAGCCGTTGTATCGTGATAAGGTACGGATGGACGCTTCGCCGCGGCCAACCTGTGACAGACTGTAAACAGGATTTCTATTAAGAAGGAAGGAAAAGATATAAAAGGAGCAAACGCATTCGGGACGCCCGTTGATCTTACTTTCAAGCTTTCAATTCGCGCGTAACCACCGTGTACGCCGCGACCATAAACACGTTATTTCGCACACGTATATACACATACACACATATATATATACATGTACATTTATATACGTCTGGATACGACACGTATCTTACGTTTATATATCATACGTGATAGAGACGCATAGTGAGCAAAGAGCGGGGAGATAAAGAGAACAGAAGACAGGGAAAAAGAAAGACAGAGAAAGAAAGAGAGAGAGAGAGAGAGAGAGAGAGAGAGAGAAAAGAAAAAGAGAGAAACAGACAATTATTAGTGCAGGCGTGTGGAGGATAATAGCCTGCGTATCGTATACGAGACAGTGTGTATCTACGAACCGGCGTGTTTCATCACAAAGCAGCGTAACTTTTGCACGGATCTCTACATGCCATATTGAGTGCACTGCTCGGCAAAGTAGAGACAACTCGAGAGATTGAGCCAAGCAAACGGGGATTCTCCGACCATGTCGCTGCTCAGCGTAACGGGTGAGTCGTTCTCATTCAGATTTCCTCCAAAACTTGCGATTTATTAGACTTCCGCGATATAGTTATCGGAATTAATTAGTGAAACATCTGCCGCGCCGGTGCATTTGTGATTGTATTGCAGCGAAGCAGCCTGAGCCTTGTTAAATCCTTTCAAGCTTAAATTCTTTGAAAGGTCTTGAAATTATTATTACGATTTTATATTTATAGCTGTTAATTACGAATTCTCCTCTTAAACAAATTTTTTTTCCTTTATCTTTAAATAACTTTATTTCAAGTAACATCCGCTTAAAGAAAAGGTTGAACGAATCGTTAAACTTATATGTGGCAGTACAGACGTGATTGAGAATTACATCGAAATTTGTCGTTAAAAAACTCAACAGTTCAGAGTAGCGATACGTGCGATACAGCGCTATTAAATTCTCGCAGAAAAAGCGGCGGCTGGCTGGAAATAGTTCCGACTTCTTTACGAGCTTTTCGTCGGAAATAAAAAAACTCCGTCTTGTTGAAAAAGTTCAAAGAGGATTTCCCGATCTTTTCCAGATTTGCGTGTTGCGAAAAGGGGAAAAAAAGAAAATTACCGGAAGTACCGTGGTATCAATCATTGCGCCACGGGACGCGTGAGACGGAACTGCACGTGAGAAGGACGAGTTAAGCGCGACGCGTGATGTAATTAGTGCTAATGAAATCGCTAATCGTGTTAATTGGAGACGTGACTCGCGATGGCATGTCGCTGCGACGAACATTAAGTATCGTGAAAAAATTGTCGTTTGCATTTGTCGCTGCGCTATTCTCGCCGGACTAGATGGTACGACTGCGATGCACTTAATTTTCAGCGATACCGTAGAGAAATTACAATGCTGCCCGCGCTGGATTATAATCCAGCAACAGTATGACGTGATACTGTTGCGCGATACGTAAATCGATCGGCTGCCCTTACCGTTATCGCACATCTCTCGTTCTCATTGTCTCGCGCGTATCGCACTCGATTATCGACTTAGGAACGTGATTTATACAGCGTCTTGCGTCTCGCGGATACATGTGCATACACATACGTCGCTGAGTACGGACATACGTATGTACGTAGAATCGATATCGAAACGTCATGCAATAGCACATAACTGTAACTTGATTTTATGATGGATGCAGGACGGTTATATCCATCATAACTTAATACAGCCACGAATATCTACTGTTCTAGGCGGAAAATATAGGCGCGGCTGGCCAAGAAATATGATCGCGCATAAAGCGATTTCAAAAGCGGAAACTCACTGTTTCGCGAATAGCTGCGCGCGTAATACTGAAATCTGACTTGACTTGACGTTGCGAAATAATCCAGTGCTCGCAGAACTGCCGCGGAAAAGATACGTGTACAAATTTCTTGCATTTTTACATGTACCGTTTTCGTCTATCTCCTCAGTACAAAGAAATAGCTAGATACTAGAATTATTAACGTCTAGTGCTTCGCCAACGGTTTATAATTTCAATTCTTACCCTTTCGCGTAATTCATTGTAGCCCGAGATTAACCGATTAAAAACGTTGACAATTATTAGCATGAGATTTTCTTATGTGTCTGATTATTACATTGCTAGTTTTAGAATGTCGATATTTCGATACTTCAAATGGATATCGTGTCACTCTCAAATATTTTCTCGTTCGATATATTTTTCCGTCAAGTCTGTAAAACTCGACGGGCAAAATAGTATTGCATTACTTTACGATGATATCTTTTCTGGTGGTGTTACACGCCACGGCCTTTAACATGCATTGTTCACGCATGGATCTAGATGGAAATATTTCCTCTCTCTCGAGTTTCTACTTTCTCCCTATATACTTTGTATAGGCTAGTGTTCGGGGTGAGATAGCTGACTTGGTCTAGGCGAGAGGATCGTTCGAGGGTAGGCGGCAACCCAGAGATATATCGGTTGACAATAACGAGAAATAATGCTCGGCGTCGCCGTCTCGCCATCCTCATCCCGCGTGTATTCATAAATATCGCCATCGCGTAGTCGGTAGTGCGCAATATTACCTGCGTCGCGTATATATGTATACATGACACGACAGTAAGGCAAGCAGGAACAACCACCTGACTCAGGTACTGGGCTCAGGTGCCTTCCTCCGGGCCTGTGCATATACACGACACGCCTAACCCGTATACCAGAGCGCGCGAGCGAATGAGGCTCGTCCATGACTATGAGACACGGAGAGCATAGTGCAACGGTTGACCCCGGGTACGCGGGGTCATTCCCTCCTTCAGCTACCGCCGCTTCGACCCCACTCGCCGCCCGCCACCGCCACCCCCTACCGCGGCTCTTTTTTGCCATCCTCCTCCCGCCTCTCCGTTCTGCTACCTACCGCCGCCCTTTTCGTCCTCTGCCTTCGTCTTCCTAACCGCAACCCGCTACTATCGCAACCACCACGCGATTCACCTCCCCTCCCCCCTCTCTCTCTCTCTCTCTCTCTCTCTCTCTTACCTTGCTCGTCGGGTAAACGACGAGCAGCGATGTATCTACCAGGTGGTACGACCTATGTAAACCATTGGTATATACTACCGGGCCGAGGCAGCTTGGATTTTCCCGCTGTCCGTGAGTCAAGGGACGAAGTTAAGCACGGAAAACCGGTGTTATACATCGCAGCGATTGTTGTTCGTCGGAGTCTCTTCGTGCTTCTCGTGCTTCTCGCGCGTTCGGAAGACGAGCGGATTACAAAGAACCTCGAGCGACGTATCGTTGGGAAAAGGCGGCAATTTGCGTGCGGAAACAGCGATCGGACTTAAGTTCTCCGCTGGCTGTGATTAAAGCCAGAATTTGCGCTTTGCATACGGTTAATTTATCTCTCCTTAGTTTTAGATTTAGATCCTTAGCGGTTTGATTAAATCGATTTCTACGTACCGCAGTTATCTTTGGAGAATAAACAGTCTTGAAGGAGTATTCGTAAATATTCGCAAATATTGTAGACGGGAATGCGAATGTTCTTAAAATATTTGAACAATGATTTAAAAGGGGTACGCTCCAACCATACATATGTAGAAAGACATGTAAATTCTTTTCAGAGAGAAAAATTCGCGGGCATTTGCGTAAGAAAAAGTATCGTCGTAAAAACTACAACGATAGCATCAGACGAGAAGTGATAGCGTAAAAGGAAGCAAGAGGAAGTCTGCGAGGAGCAAAAAGTGATTGAAGAGTGCTGTCACATGAAAAAGAAACTGTTTCGCTCTTCAAGCTCAATCCACTCAGACTTCCTTTATAATCATTTTTGCTACCACTCATAAATAATTCGTCTCGACACTTTTTGCATGTGTCTTTTTGATTTTTTAAAAGCTTTTTTTTTTTTTAAAGAATCTGAATTTCCTCTTGTACCCCTCGGCGTGTCCCAAAAAAACACGAGACAAAGGGAAAAGTTTGGATTGATAAGTGCACTGATAAGTGCAATTCGAGATTGCACTTATGTCGCAAGTATTGTAAAAAATTTAGCCGAAATTTGAGAGAATTCTTTTTAGCGTGATTTTTTTTGGCGCGCTTTCGGTGTGACATTGCCATTGTCACAAATCTCGTTATATTTCCCCTCTTCAGCGGAAACACAACAGTTTCAATAGTAACGTCTCTGGCAGAGACCTACTTTCTTTCTATCGTTCCCACGTCGCTCGCTCACTCGCTCACTCGCTCGTATGTAATCGCATATTTGTGCGCTACGTCGCATCACCATGATACCGGAAATGTGTCATCGTTAATGGAGATGAAATGCTCGCAATAACGACGACAATGCGTTTCATTCGCATTATCGCGCGGACCTTTATTTTCGCGTGTAGTCGCGCAATATCGTGCTCACCGTGTCACTGATTGGAATAGCAGTATTTTCTCTTGTAGAAACTCGAAAAACTTGAAAGTAGTCACGCTTCGGCACTCGCATTGCAGCCTCGCATAAAACTATTTCTTCATGCAAGACCATTTTATATTTCATGTGATAATCGTGTCTTTATAACTACAATTATTCCAATTTACGAAATTACAAAAGTGATAAAACTGACTTTGTCAATTTAGTATATGATGTTTAATAACTGAAAGTGATTCACGTTAAAGTGATTTACGTGATTTAAAGTGATTTAAAAATTTCTCAGAATTTCCTACATTATTAATTTCTATTGCCATTGCTTCTACTTCATTTTTGATTAATTTAACTAAAATGAAATAAAATGAACGACATGTTGAGTAGGATTTACTCAACATATCGTTAATTTATCTCACTAAACTTCCATGTTTTACAATTAGTCAAATTAATGATATATTAGGTAGAAACAATGGCGATATATGGAATAGTTGAAATGAAAATTGAGTAATTTGACACTATGAAAATTTAACAGTGTAGGAACAATATTAGAATATTTTGCAGGAAACTTTTTATCCTGTCTCCCTATAAATAAGCTAAATCTCATGTAAGTTTTCAATTTGAACACGTAGATAAAAATATGTGAGTAACAGCGTGTATTTTATATGTATGAAAAATATAGAGCTGCGATAGGATAAAAATTTTCACTGAACGAAAATTCCCGTAAAATGCTGATTTTCGCGAAAACGGCGATGCAAAATGACTCGCCGCGTTACGTAGCATTACCCCGTTCCTTCGATTTCCTTGAATGAGGACTTTCGGTGGTCGATTTGCGGTAGTCTGGCGCACTTTAAGCCGCGCACGTGCACATCCATACGTATATAGGCGGACGCGCGGGAGGGTTTTCTTCAGGAAAAGGAAGAAGGAGCGTTATCGGGCGCACGGAAACTACCCCCTCGCAAACCATTCGTAAACGAAGGTTGATCTTATCCATGTTAGGGAACGAGATCTTCCGAGCTCTTTTCCTTGGGACTAACACTTCTTAAAACATTTCATTCATTTATCATGAAATACGAATTTTTGTAAATAACACGAGTGTGACAATGGTCACGCATATTTTTTTTCTTTATATACAGAAAGTTGACAAGAAAATTATAGTTATTTTAATATTCCGATAATAATAGCTCTTAAAAGTTACATACGCGATCTATTCTATATATAAATTATGAGATGGGTGTTAGTATCAGTCTGAACAGTTTATAAGCGAAATAGAATATAGAGCGTAAGAAGCGCGGCAAGTTGTTCGCGGCAAAAGTTTCTCTTTATTGTATTTCAAGCAGAGCGAAGTATAGCAACCGCTGAAACTTGGACATCGTTCAAGATCGCGAATGCAAAGCGAAACTATATATATGTCGCAATGTTAACGACATCGGTAGGGTAGGCGAGATTTCGAGCAATTAACCGAGTTTAAATTTACACGGGTAACCAGTTAAGCTCTTCTTCTAAGTAACTGCTACTGCTTTTAATAAAGCAATCATTTTATCGACAGAGGCATTCGTTTTATCGATTACTTTTCTAGATGAGAAGACATTAGCTCCTTGTAAACATACATAATTTTTGATCGACCAGAAATTTTCGCCATGTAAACGCCATATTCTGCGTGAAGCCACGTCGATTATCGGTGCTGAAAAACGACGAGCTATTTTTTGCTCGCGTTCCTCGCACCTCGATGAACGAGAACCACTTTTCCGAGTCGATGAAGGTTTAGTTTATCGAACGAAAAATTTCACGACGTGTTAAACGGTTATCAGACCGGCTTCTGTGCCACTTTTCTCTCTCTCTCTCTCTCTCTCTCTGGTGACCAGCGTCCCGGATGATATTTTCGAAAGCTCTTCTCTTCTGACCCTTCGAACTTTTAAGTTCCCGCTCGGTGCAGTTTATTCGAGTTGAACGAAGGACGAGAGACGATGTAAAGAAATTTTAAGGGACATTTCAAAGGTTGCAACGATAGCTCGCCATATTGCTAACGATGATATTCCGTTTTTTGATTCTTTTTGAAGGACGGCGTGGACTCGGCCGGAATAAACTGTAGGAATGCTTTGATTGCGCCTCCCTATAGAGAGTCGTCGACACTTTGAATACAGCGATGCCGATATACCGGGATTGATCGAGAGTAGCCGCCTCAAACGAGCGTCTATTGCTGTGAGAAAGAGCGATGGCTAGCGTGGAGAACTTTCAAACTCGGTGGTGCACGATTTACGTAGTAACGCTTCTGACGATATTTATGAGTTTCTGCTATAATCCTAGTTGCGCTATTCTCTTTGTCCAGTGGGCTTTAAGTACAGTTCGCATAAAGATCTCATTATTGCAAGTCCATTTCTAAAATAGGATAATCGCATTAATCTCAAACCTTCGTATCCCAGACTTTGCGAGCAATCTCCGAGAAATTTTCATAAAATGAGTAATCATCGCGCATATCTCATTGCTTAAAATACATCATTTGACAAAACAATTGTGATATTAATTAAAAAGATATTTCCTGGGAATTATTTATGACTCTAAATTAAAATTTTACATACTCATCAATCATTACGTGAGTTTACTGATTCTACTGAATGTAATCCATCTCCATTTTCCATCGTTTGCCGTTGTACAGCTAGCACGTATAGAGATCGAAATCCAATACAGGGTTCCCATCGGGAGTTCGCTCGCGGAGGTACCTCAATACATCGGAATATCGGCATCATCATAATAAACAGAGGTCCTTGAACCGTTGCTGAAGGAAAATGCAATAGCTCCAACTATCGGACAGAGTTTGAGTTTTTTAACACACCGAAAGTTTGCCATTCTCTATTTCTCACCTATCGCTAGTTTCCTTTTTCTTCTCGTTGGAGAGAATCATCGATGTGCAGAGGAAACTTCGCCGTTAAACCGATCTTATCGATTCAATGGGAGACGGTAGCATCCGTCGCCAGTTCGATGTCGCGGGCATAAAGCAAACTTTATAATGCGCATTATCATTGCTATATTAATACCGGTCGCCGTATAAATGCTTCGCCGTGATTCTACCGCCGACAGAAACTTTCCGCTTGTCGCTTCCGCGCGAATGCGATTCGCAGCGTATTAATAATTCGTCCTGGCGGATAGCGGCGGCGCTCAGCTTTCCTGCTCGTTCCTTGACGTCAGGGGCACGCCAAGATTCTGTCTCCAGCTCCTCCCGCCTGTCATCTCTTGCGATAAACTTTCATCCTGCGGCGCGCCATTTTCGTACGGCCGCACACCACCGTCGTCGTGACGACGGTTATCGGTTTCACGGGGGTGGTCCGCCTGACGAAAATTTCATGGCAGAGGAAACGTGCACAGAGGCGTACATGCGCGCTGCCCAGAGAGTTAATTATGCGCGAAAACATATTATCGAAGGAATTATCGGATGCAAGGCCAAACTTTAGAGAGTTGCTTTGGCAACGGTGCGGCGAAGCCGTTGCTGTTCCTCCGCAGGGTTAATGCGTCACGTAGAATAAATCATTAACACAAATGACCTGTTCTGATCGGATTTACATGCAGCGGGAATAATGGGGAGAAGTAGCCCGAATAGATTATTGAATCTACACTGAAAAAAAATTCTAGGTAAACTTATAAGATGTATTTAGTAATGCAATTTTTGAAATATTTAGTTAGTATTACCAAATATAATAATAATAACAAAACATTTGATAAGAATTACGAACATTTCATTTTTATAACATTATTTTGTCATAATGACCTATATGTTTAGTTGAAACTATTTCACCAAGGTTATTGGTAACTTTTATCAAGCCTGGATTATTATTCTCAATTCTTTTTTTCAGTGTAGGATTCTTATCCATGGATAGACAGGACTATCAATTGCTAATTTCTTAAACATAAATATTTTTTATTAGGAATAGTAAATATAATAAACATGTACATATGGAAACAGGTACATAAACATTAGGAATAGTAAATATAATAAATATAATAAACATGTACATATGCAGATTGTTATAAGGCGATAAAAATTTCTTTCGGTTACATAAATCGACTTTTTTTATTTAAATTATTTCAATGTATGACGTTTCACCGTAAATATGTACATAACATTTAGACGGGAAGATGTAAACGAGAGATAGTAAATTATATACGTGCCGACTTATAGTAAAATAGTAATTCAGCTCCAGAATTTTTATCAGTAAGAAATTTACATTAGTTTGAAGTTCATTAACGTATAATCTGCTAATTACATCTCGCGATTCTGCCGCTAATAATTCTCGAGACCTTCTGCATAGAAAAAAAAAATGTTACACCGCGATAAGTAAGCTGCTTTCAGCATAAATATTGCAGTATTTATATTATCTTACGACTGCATTAATAATTAAAATAAATTTACATTAATTCAAGGCGAACAACAAGTTTTAGGAATGCAATACTTATGCTTGGATGAGTTTGAATTTGTTCATTACTGTAATCTAGACAGCTCATTCATTCAAGACATGAAATACTTATATATATATATATATATATATATATATATATATATATATATATATATTTATATAAGAGAGATTAATTAATATTCGTTCTAATTAAAAATATTCTTCCATTATTATATTTGCACTTTGTATCACTTGTAGTTTTATCAATGGTGTAAATTAACAGCTCTTATTAGCTTTTGAAGAATAATCGAGTATTCATAAAATGAAGGAATAAGAGATCTTGAATTCGAGTGTTCAATTAAATTCAAACAACAATCGTCAGTGTCTCGTAATTTTGGAAACAAAAGTCGATTGTTAAACTTGCATTATAGTTCTTGAGAAAAACAATCTTTTATCTCGAAGCTATCTTTACTCGTTATTTTCGTTCCTAAAGTGCTGATACGTCCGATATCAACCCGTACGAGTTAATTTAAAACTATCTCTCAACGAGAGAGAAAGAGAAAAAGTATTTTATTCTTGCTTAGAGTTTTACGTGTTTGCGGGAAGGGCCAAATGACTTTACAGAGTTAATAATGCCGAGCGATGATTAAATTCTCTTAAATTCATCGTATTATTAATGGCCATATGTTCGCAACGACAGTGGGATTCTGGAAAATCCGCGTTACATGATAATCACGTGCGTAGTTTATCTTATCATCCTCGCGTACTCGGCGTCCGGAACATCGTGAATGCTTTCGAATATGATTTATAGTGATGATCATTCTTTCTCCCTCTCTTAAAATACTCGATAAAGCCCCTACTCCGTGTAGTCGTGCCTCTGAATTTTATCGAAAATGTATAATCGATAATTCGTGGACCGGAATTGGCGCGGTGATTCATATGTTGCGACGATGATGCATACGATATTTCATGCATAACGCGAACCTCTCCGATTTGCTGTACGGTGGAATACCGTGAAAATATCTCTTTCAAGCGTATATCAAAAGCGGTCTAACAATTTATTAAACTCTCTGTGTCTCTCTCTCTCTCTCTCTCTGCCTACATTAATTGATTTTGTAGAACTCGAAACGTTCTCCGATTTGCTTCATTAAACACCTCGCATTCGCGCCAGCTGTGCATGTACCTTCAGTCTGGGTAGAGCCTGGTGAGGGTTAATCGACTTTGCACCGTCGTACCACTTCTTTCCTAAAAGTTTTTCCTTTGTGCCTCCTACAATCTTTAATTATACATTCAGAAGAGATCTCATTACGACACGCCACGAAAGAAAATGATTAATTGGACACAACTGGCGTAGGTGCATACATTACAAGGTAGCACTCGCGACCTATTATACTTGTTACATCGATTGGCGCAAACGCACACGAAGGATGCAAGTAGCTAGATAAATACGAATATTAACATGAATAGACATCGTGAAACCTATCAGACCTACCAGGCTCCAAGATATATACATACATATTTTTTTCAATACATGTCTTTCTTCATGCAATATATAAATTTATTTAAGTTGACCTAATATTTCATAACGAAATAATAATGAGTGATCGATAACGTAAAACCAACCTTCTTTGAAAAAGCGATATGAGGTGAGAATATTCCTTCGAGAATGTCTCGAGCGAATATTCTCAGAGAAATACCTTAGAAACAGCCTGAAAATATTTTTCGAGAAGAAGAGAATATTCTGAGATGAGAATAATTTTATGTTGAGAATATTCTACGAATGTTGTATGCATGGTTAAGTGTACTATAAAATAGATGGAGTATACGGGATATAGGTCAACCGAAGGATCGCCGGCCAATTCACTTGTATAGGGATATCATGCGAACGAAGGCATTGGCGCTATAGGAGGGAAATATATGTTGGTCATTTGACAGAACCTGAGCGACGCCTTGATAAGGACGCGATAAGATATCGCGTTCACGCGTGCCGCGTAAATATTGCCTCTAATACCGGCCTGGTCTATAAATAACATACATATGATGCGCGCCCCCCGGTTTTCCACCCCGTTTACCCTCTCTCCTGCCCGTCGTCGCGCCGGTTGCTATCGTTCTGCATCCACTTGCACGGCACGGCAGCATCGTCGCCGAAGGAAACTGCCGCAGGATGAAAAGTAAGCGGTGTGTCACGTATATACGCGTCTTCTCCGCACGTGTACGTGCTACACAAAAGCGCGTTTGTATAGGGGAAACACAGTGGAGGATGAGTGTGGATGTGCGTGTGTGCACCCTCGCGCCCTCGCGCGCACGCGTGTGTGACACGATACCACGGTCTTGGCACGTATTCATACGCCAGGCGTCCATTGTCTCGAGTTATTCGAAGGTAAAAGATCGCAACTGAAGCGTTAAAGCTGACGTCATTGTTTCACTTTTCTTTCGTCGAGCGCATGTATCTGCCTACGCGCGCGTGCTTATAGCATACACGTGAGGCGCTAGCATCCTCCCTGTGTACCGTTGTGTACATCATCGGCGCCCCGAGCTATCAATTCCGCGCGATATAACTCTGATACAAACGCGCTTCGTTTTACAATACTTTGCGCCGATGCACGTTTTCCGTACGCGTCGCTCAGCGCGACAAACCGTAGCGACATACCGTAGGATCCGGATGTGGCCAACTGTCGGAAACACGCTTGCGTCTCGTCGGAATTAACGCAATTATTCCGCGTGTATCGATATTATGCATGTGCACACGCGTACATTCGCGTTTCACTGGGACATCCCTAAAGTCGATTTAATATCAGTATTTCTCCGTTGCATATTGGATTTCAATCATAACTGGCCGACTGCCAAAGAGCGAGCAAATAGCTCGCCGTTTGCGTGAGTCTAATTATTTTTAAATGAGTGGAAATAAATTTAAGAAGTTTATTTACTTGGAGAAGAAGAGAGAGAGAGAGAGAGAGAGATTTTTGGTGTGTATATGTACACGTGTTAAATAACCATATCTATCCCGCAGTTACGAGAGAAGTGGATGTAACAGCCGATTCACCATTCCCTCGGCATTATACGTCGTCCGTGGCGTACTCTTCTGTTTGCGTGACATCAGCGTTAGCTCATTCCTGCGACCGACAATTTTATAACGGTGACGAGAATATGCTCGCGGCCACAGGCTCTCTCCCTTAATTAATCGCGCGCGATGCGAGCGCGCACAAAATAGAAAGGCGCGTCTGTCGAGCGGGGAAAAATACCTCGTCGCGCGAGCGAGGGAAAAAGCCCTCTATGAACTGTGACCTGCGGATACACGGCTGACCCGCTTCATCATCGCCGTGATGCACCCCCCAATCCTTGGTTGTGTGTGTGCTCCACCACGTTGGACGCTGCCCGTCGCTCCTTGCGCGAGCGGGATTAATTCTAAGAGCAGTTACTCACTCGTATAGACCCCGGCACTCGTGTAGACACTGCCTGGCATTTATTAGCACAGGTCAATGCTTCAAATCGCTACTGGTCACGGCGGAGCTGCGCTCCACTTGCACGTACATTCGCGCACATACGTACGTTCTTATAGACAAGGTCGTTCCGTGACCTATCCGTTAGACTGGTTATTAAAAACAGCAACTGTCAAACCCCGGCGGATTGTAATGCTCGATCCGTTTTACTTATCCGCGTTAGCTAAATCCGTAATGCATTTACGGAATACGACCTTTATAAAATGTTGATGTGAAAGTCGATAGGCGCATAGTTGCAACAAAAGGATGTAATACGCGGATTCAATTTTCTTTGGTGAAAATTCAATTTGAAAGTTTGCACGCGTGTGACGTAGAGCAGATAATTACCGGCGTGTGGTTGATTTTACATCGCGCATGATCTATATGTCTATTTAAATCTTGTTAAGTTTAACCGACCAGAGTAATTACGTACTCCGATAATTCGCGCTATAATGTCGCGCTATAACCGTAAGTAGGTAGGATGCTGATGTGAATGATTTTTGATACGTCTACAGTAAACGCAATCGCGCAAAAGGATTACTTGACAGTAAATCCTCTGCCGACTATATCAATTAACTTTATGTATTCTACAAGTTTTGCAATATTTTTTAAATCAGGCTCAGAAAGAGCGAGCGAGCGAGAGAGAGAGAGAGAGAGAGAGAGAGAGAGAGAGAGAGAGGTGTTGTTTATGCAAAATATAAATATAAATATTTGATGTGTGTTTTTTTCAAAGACTTGCAATATCTAATTGTTTCTTTGTTTTTTTCTGTTGCAGTGAAGAAGGCGCGGTTTGTCTGCGAGGATGGTTCGTATGTATATGGGAAGAATGGGAAATAATCACGATGGCAGATAGAAATTTCACTCATGTCTGATCCATCGATTTGTTTCCCAATTAATTTTTTCTGATTATTAAACTTATACGAGCGAAATATTAATACGTGTGAAACCGAGCATTCCAAATTTGGGGCTGAGACAAGCCGCAGAACCGAGGTCTTTATTCACGCTTCGCTTCCAAAGTCCGCGGACAATTTATTGCACTCCGCGATTGGAATAGTTCCAAGTTTCAGATTATGCGATTGCTCAAGCAGAATATCGTGACGTTCCGATTATACCGAAATAATTTTTCCGTGCGGAGATGTAACGTATTCTCATGGAAGATCGTGAAATATATCGAATTTAAATAAATTTAAGCCGGCACTTTGCATACATGAAAAACTTATCGTAATTTTTCCAAACTTCTTTAGCAGGAAAAATAAATCAATAATTTCAATAACATCGAGAAAACTTTGGATTTATGTCATTCATCGCATCATTCAATATTTCCTACGATGACGAACGTAATCTTGACAGTCTTTGCTTGTGCCCTCATATTATATCGTTTTTAAATATTCATTTGCACATCATGTGTACGTCATTGTACAGAATGGACTTATGAAGACCATTATTTCACGCAATGTTGCAAGAATTGAAAAGCGCAACGATAATGTCCACGCTCCACGCGAACATAAATGCATTTAGTTTTATGAATTTATTTGTTCAATGTCCCGACTACATTTATTCATATTAACTTCCTTCTTATCGAGAACACATTTAGTTTCATCAAAATTGATCATACAGTTTTGCATTCGTTGTGATATTTCGCGTCTTTCAGCTATAAGAACATTTTACTGAGGTTTATTCTCACGCAAACGATATTCGATTTGTTCCATATCTGGTAGCTTCTCAGGTCAGGAGAGAGCCAGACGTTATTTTCGTTAAAATCTATTTATGTCGCGTCTAATTTTTTATTAATAATCCTCTGTCTTTCTCTTCCCGAGCTCAGCGGTCGGATGCTGGAACGCGAATGTATTTCGCCGGTTGCTCTAGAGACAATTTTCGTGGCTTGTAAAGTAAAATGTCGGGGGTGACTCACTACCGTGCTCAAAACATCGTGTCGCGGGTCGTAAAATCTCGTTCCTACTTTTTGCACGACTTATCGAAGACATGCAGCTGGGAATGTACAGAAGATGCCCAACGTGTGGGCGGAACTTATTGGAATTTAACAGTTTGTCCCTCTCTCATGCACCCATTCTCGAACACATAAAACGCACGAGAATGCGTCATCAGGATCGCTCTTAAATTGCAGATAAAACAGTTTCATTTACTGATATTACGCGTTTACAAGAAGCTACGATAAAATTGCGATGTTTTTTTCTTTCGAAACTCATTTTGTTCAAACGATTCTCCATTAAAAATACACACAACGTATTCTCCATTAAAAATAAACACAACGTATTTTAATTGAAATATTAAATTTATTTTATGGTAATGATTTAATACAATAACATATTTCGCTCGTTGAATGTGCACACTTTAGACGTATATCGTATTCTGACTGACCGATTAAAAACTAGATTATCGAATTTCAGCGGATCAGTTCAACTCATATGTAACGTTGAAGCTACAAAACGTGAAGTCAACGACAGTCACTGTGAAAGGGGCCAATCCATGCTGGGAACAAGACTTCCTCTTGTAAGTTATCGATAATTAATTTTATACCGACGTTCGTTAGACACGCTGTAGTTTGGAACCCGTAAAAATGTTGTTAAGTTAAACGAGTTTCTAGTAATTCGACAATTCCCTGTACCGTTACTATGATGTTACACACTCGGAAAACACTACGAGGTATCGCGTGCGCACCGACACTAAAATATCTAGGACAGCCGGTAATTTGTGTGCATCTCGCGGAATCTGAGACTAATCATACTCTCATTTAACAGACTCTATCTTGGCGTAGACAAAATAAATTCTGTCCGTCGACCGATCCGTGAATTTGTCGAGCGAAGCCAAGAATCGCGAAAATTTCCAATAAAATCACAGAGGGAGAACGTGCTTCTTTCTCATAGCTCGGCATTATCAACCCTTAACAAATCTTAACTTAACAAATCTTTCTTGTTTGGAATGAGAGGTTCATTATCCAAATTATATTAGTCTTTGTTTTTTGAATGGACTGTTAAATGTGTTACCAAAAAAAAAAGAGAAATACAAGGAGCAGCTAAAGTAAAATTGACTTACGGATTAAAAAGGATTGTCTTGTTGTGCAATTTCGTTACTACGGGAAGATATATCGTTCTTCATCTTGGCTCGCTCACGCAGCGTTTAACGCCAGCGAGTTCTCCGTTAAAGTCTCGCTGTTAAATTTCGTTTAATCTACTTTGTACAGAAAGCATAGCTGTTTACTTTACGATGTAATATTTCTTCGCGGTTCCGCAAAAGGTTAATGGAACTTGTTTGTTACGCAGTGAAACGAATGACATGAATGCCGGGCTCGTGGTGGAGGTATGGTGCAAGGGATTCTTGTGGGACCGCTTTCTGGGCTACTACTATATTCCACTGTCAGAGGTGTCCTACATGAATGAGGTAACGAGAAATCAGTGCAACTTAAGTACGGCAGAGGTACAGGATCGACAATCCGAACAGAACACGTCCGATATGTGTGACACCAACAGTAACACACAGCCAGACATCATCACTGACACGGTACACTAATTCAATACACTGCAATATTACACTTGCCCATATTTTTGCGCCGTCAGAGCAAATACAAATATGTAGAGCAATTGAAACGTTCAAAGTTACGACTTCGCGATAGCAATGACAAATATTCCTTGCATTTCACTATAATTCGATATAACCGACGACAGTCGCATTTTGCTTCGTCTATATTTGTTTTTCATTGCGAAGACGATAGCTAGATATCGACTATTTTTAAGGGAATCGTACACCAAATACGGTTGATGAGCAATTCTTCTTAAGCATCCTCTACGTAATGATCTTTTGCAGAATCTGCTCATTCTCCGCCGGATGCGCACCCGTCATTTCCTCTCTCCATCTTTAATGTACCGTCTCCGTCTATAGTTCGCGAAATGAAATTCAACGTGTGCTTGTTTATCGAACAGAATAAAAATTAATCTCTATTTGGCACGCTAGTCATCCGTCGATTTTTAGCGAATAAGTGGATAAATCTCGGCAACAAAAATATTCCTCTGCAAACGTCCATCATAGCTCTCAGTTATAGCCGATGTGAAAATTCTGGGCAATCTTTTTTTGTCTTCTATAAAGCGCTATAAATTTAAAACGAAGAACGAGCTATAAACATAGAGAACGTGACACAATCGATCGACATCACGTCCAATGCGTGACCGATTGTGAGGTCAATTCAGCTGGTATATTATGTCGCGCGTGAGATATAAATTGAATTCGCGAAGGTGACGCAACACATGGTGACATGTACCAACGTCGCTTAATTCGTTGTGTGTTTTCACGAACGCAATCACGCGCAAATGTAGAGTACACACCGTACTCGAAGAATACGGTGATTAACGATAGCGCGTAATTTACGTTGCTGACGTGAGCGACCAACGCAGTTGTGATAGCAGAGATGGCTATTTATCTTTCTCTCTTTCCGTCTCTTTCTCTCTTCTCTCTCTCTCTCTCTCTCTCTCTCTCTCTCTCTAAGATACATTTACGATGCATATTGCGTTCATAATTAGCGCGCATAATTAGATATTAATAGCAGCCGTGGGGACCCAATTTCTCTTATCGCCGCTTCCATCGGGCATGCTCTCAGGCTCTTGAAACGTAAGTTACCGGAACTTGGGGATGTCAAATCGCGTAACACAAATTACATTTCACTTGGCGACTCGTACGATAAATTGATGTAGTTGGATAGATCTCCGATTCGATTTTCTTCGATATGACAGATAGTGAGAGACTCGAGAAATGTTAAGATCGGAATTCTTTTCACCCTTGTACTATTATAATATGCCTTTTAAGGTTTACAGACTATCGAGATTTCTTCTTGCGATTTCCTTTTCTTTATCTTTCTGTCTTCATTTGTGAGGCATAGTTGAATGGATTTCTGCACGACGACAAAAGTGAATTCTCGCTAATTAAATTGCCCGAATGCTTCATTTCAAGGTTGCAGGAATGAAGAAATGTAAGGTATTCATTCGGCAAAATCACCCTTTCCCTGGCGAGAATAATAACTCTTTGGAACGCTCAGTCATTCTTTTAAATGACCAGACAGGAGTCACTCATGCGCGATCCGGAAACGAAAAAGCAATTCTCCTTTTCTTTTATTTCTCTTCTCCGGTTGTTATTCAAATTCTCAGAGGACCGCCCGAATGCCTTAAAGTCGATTTCCCGTTGTCCTCCTTGTGACAGCACGATCTCATTATCAGTATCATAAATCGGATTAAAATTTTTTTCTACAAGAAAATATTCCAGTTGTGCTATGTGCGACGGTTTTC
Source organism: Tetramorium bicarinatum (assembly GCA_928718305.1). Lineage (NCBI taxonomy): Eukaryota > Metazoa > Arthropoda > Insecta > Hymenoptera > Formicidae > Tetramorium > Tetramorium bicarinatum. The sequence continues at coordinate 627,951 of OV788321.1, forward strand.
TAAGTTCATTAGAATTTTAACGAAATTATATTTTTAATGAACCAAATAATTTGTGGAAAAGTATATGTCAAAAAATACAAGTCAATATACCTACAAAAAGTAGCAACGTTTATCGATGCTATATATATATATATATATATATATATATATATATATATATGTACATACATATATAGCATCGAAAAACAAGTAAAAGAAAACGACTAAAGTCAAACCTAGCTTGTTTGCTTTTCCCACACGAAATGCATTTACAGCATCTTTCGGAGAAACGGACAAATTAAATTCGAAAATTGTATTATAGATATTAGACAATTTTGTCATCTGTGAGAATGTATTTCTATGTAGTTTCGTGTTCATTTAGTAATTCTTCGCAAGTATCTCTTTCGTGGAATTATCGTCTTTTTTACACTCGAAAGATTACCCGAAAGGTATTTGACGTTGTGTTTGACTACACAACTTTACTTCCTCAATAAAACCTCTAATAGAAAGATCCACAGCTTTGCTAAAGATTCAAACTCGCATTTATACGATTTCTCTACGTTCGAACGAGGTTGAAATCACGCCCGGTGTCGTTCTCGACCACGACATCGCCATCACCATCGGCAATACCGGATCCTCATCCGCTCATGACGTCACTTGGCGCTCGGCCAAATCGCGACGCTCAATGAAACGTTCGGGGTAGTCGGGTCGTCGAGTGGGCGATGCGGTCGACGTGGGTTTACGACGACACTGTGCTGCTGCGTGCACACACATGTAAGCGAGCGGCTCTAGGAAAGGCAACGACCTTGACGAAATATTCAGCTGATTCTCGCGCTTTTTCTTCGCTCGGAAGAAGCCTGGCACGACGGCATTTACCAAACAACCCTCAAGAAGAGAGATCTCGTACTAACGATCTCTTATTCACACCCACGAAATAAAGTATTTTGCACGACACACATTTTTATATTCCTTATACTCGTCTCCGTTATGTTTTCGCCTCCCCATGAGAAACTACGGTAGTTACTCTTCTGTACAAGTGCAGAAGTTGATGACCAGTTGATGATCTATGATCCGCAGTCACGAGCACAAAAGCGACGCTGTCGTCCTTTATTCCGCGACGAGAGATGCGTTAAGGCGTTCTCTCTCTCGGCGAGGTTCTTTCGTTCGGCTTTTCGCTTTAAACCGTACGATTGCGGCAACAATGGGTGAATCCACAAATCACGCTGTAAATCGTTCTTCCACATTTCTGAACGATCGACGTACCGTGCGCTCTAGCAGCGGCAACATTCGCAGAGATAAAGCGTCGATGCAGAAAAGGGAGAAAAAGAGATGGTAAATGTATGCGCGCGCGTGCACATGTGTGTGTAAAAAGGATAAAAGAGGCCAACGTGAGGAAGTGACAAGTCACGTGAGGAAGTCGCGGAGAGCGACAGGGACTCGGTCGAGAGTGGATGAAAGATGACGAACGGGAGAGATGATGAAGACGATATGTAACTCTGCCGCATACTTGACGACGACGGCGGCGAAAAACACGGGCGTGAAACGCGACGGAGGGAGAGGTAAATGAGCCTCGAAGTACCAATACGTGAGGTCAGATTGCTTTCCCTTCGTGTTGCGGAGAGGACGATCTGGGTCAGCCGCGGCTTAAAATATTCATAAAACGGCACGCGAGATCTGCACACGGCCCGATTCGATACGCATTGGAAATATACCTGCCGAGCGGCGTCGAATAATGCCGACCTGGCGGCCGCCAACGGGTTGGAGACGCAAATTGTAATTCGCCACGATGATGTCTTATTGTCCCGTAGCCGACAGCGTCGAGTACGCTTGCTCGCTCGCGTGCCACTGGCGCGGGTCTGACAGCATCTCTGTTAACGGACATTTTCGTACGATCTCTTGTCTTTCCTTCTATGTCACGATGTCGGCGCGACCCGATATTACGTGGAGACGAAATTCCAGAATCTCCGAAAGATTTTCACGTCGCCTGGACTCCCGGCGGCTGAATTTCGGTAGCTGATTCAACACTCGCGAGCACTCATTTTCCCTCCCGCCTCCTCCCCGTATCACGGCTTTAATTCGCGAGACTCTGATTAATAGCGCATTGCGAGCGCATTTCGTCCTTCTGGTTTTATACGATTCTGTCCGAAGGTGAGATGGATCTCCTCGTTCGAATCGGACTTTTGTTCACGAACGATTTATTTTTCGTCATTTGCATTTTCATTACCGATTCGAATCTTTTTCTTTGTTTCTCTTCTTTTATCTGTCTCTTTATCTGTCCATCTTACCTGTCTATCTATCTATTCATCTCGCTGATAGCCGCAACAACAACCTAGATCCTTCTCTACCTCGGCTTTAACGGACGCCGGAAAATCAATCGACGGCCCGTTTAAGTGGCTCCCTGACATTTTCCGCTATAACCCGGACAAGAAAACAAGAACGAGACCACCGTCGATTTACTTAATAGCGACGACAGCAAAGAGACCTGCGCACCTATCCGCCGCGCGTGTAACGTGAGAGAAGCAGCAACCATAACTGCGGTGTCTCGAAAGCCGGCTGATGGAAAACGGATCCCCAGGATCATCTTCGTGATCCACGGAGAATTTCGGGCTGATGGACGATCGTACTTTCGGAGACGGCAAATGCGGGGAAGTGGTGAGAAAGGAGGAAAACGTCATGGAAGGCGTCGTCGATCGATCGTGCGGGCCATCTACGCTTTTACCTTTTCCTCCTCTTCAGCTCTCCTCCATTTTTGTCCTGGAGTAGTCAGCTCAGTCCTGTCGAAATCACGTCACCATCGTAGACACGTGGTCGAGCATTCTCGTGTTAAGAACAGCACGAGGGGGTACCATCCCCTCGAGTTGGGACATTTCGGTGGGTTCGGAACGAGTTACTTGCTGTTTGCTCTCGACTAGTGGCTCGTGAGACCTCGGCAGTGGATGTAGTCGACCGCTTTGTTGACCCGAAGAATTGACGAGCGGCAATCGTTGGCAATCCCACTCTGAATCATGTCGGTAGCGGAAAATCAAGCGGCCGTGTGCCAGGCGAGCCGAGCCGAGACGGCTTTTATCGGCGTACGAGTCTCTCCTCGCTCGTGGGCGGAAAAATCGAAGCATACACCCATCGGCGCGTGGGAAATGTTATGTGTGCTGGCACTATCGAATGAACGTTGTGTTCGAATCACCCGTCTAGTTATATAAACATGCGACGTATAATAAAGCGACAGAAATAAATCGCTGGTATTAATCTCTCCTGTTGCGCATTTGGATCATTTGGCAAGGACGATAGGATATCAAATAAATTCATTGTCATAAGGAAGAACGGTTAAAGTATTGTTATTGTTTGTGAAATGACGCACGGTTATTACCTTTGAAAGCGAGAAGCGCTTTTCGAGAATTCCTCAAAGCCTTTCCAACTGACTCATTCAAAAACATGTATTATTATCCAATGATATTAATTCTTTCAATTTATTTTATTATTAATCGCATTTACACAGTTGTCATGCTTCTCAAGTGAAATAATGCTTGGTCTGCGAATACAATCTAACGCCATTCTAAACGGTTCAAGACAAATCGTCGTTCGTCCGTAACAAATGCGCTCATAAGCAAACGCGCAAACAACAACGCTGCAACGGTGCGTTCGAGTTCACATGATGAACAGATAAACGTCTCGTTCGAGCAAAGATATTCTAATTTAATACCCGTCATATTCGCAATTATGCGGCTTGTATCTCGGATAGCATTTCGCAGGATCGTCAACGACTATACGTTCACCCATTGTGCTTCAATCAAGCTTTTCTCAATCGTGATGGATATAATTGCTTAGTGTAAGCAACGCGAAATGCTGATTGACTTTTCACCGCGATGAGAAAGCTAAAACTTCCGGTTATCTTTCGCGCGGTTCTTCGACGTCATCCGCGACCATTAACGCGCTCCAACACCCGCCGTTTCCCACCGTACTGAAATCGTTGAATTCTACGCTGCCTCTCGTGCGCGATGCGCGACCCGCGAGTATTTCTGCCGACTGGTGGAGAGTCATTGTGCCGTCGGACGCTTAATTACGCGGGTGTCGTGTCCCATTCGCGAATGCTCGTCAACCCCACCTTCACCGTGCACGATCATCGGCTTCCACGACGACGTTGTCGTCACACCGGCAATTCTCTTTTTATCGTCGCGAGATTAAGAAACGCGACGCGAAGGAGACGAAAAATGAGGCGAAAAAAAAGAGGCACGAGACACGAGCTATTAGCGATCGCGTCATGCACACGTCGGCTCGCGCAGAATTTAACGACGCATTTCTTCAACTTCTTCCGCAGTATCTTGCTATTTGTCACGTGGAGAGAATAAATCGTGCCACATGCAAAAATTTCCGTAAAAATAATGACCAATGCGACAAAATACTAGCTTAGAGCTAAAGCGAAAAGTGACACGCGCGATTTTACATTCATTAATCTACCGTGCATTCCTTTTTTCGAACAAATAATTATCCTCCCTGGCACGAAAAGAAAGAGCCGGTTTTTTCCCTGCCGGCTCTGTCGCAGTAAAAGTCGATAAATTGCGTGAAAACTCGTTTTCTCTACTCTAATATCATTGAGAAATCATCTTCTTCTCTTAGTGCTCGACAGAAGCACATATTACACTGTCGTAAGTGATAGCGATCGATCGACGGGGCGACCGTCTTCTCGAGCCATCTAGAGACGCGTATCTCACTCACTTTCTTCCTCTCTCATGTGATAGATACGTTAATTAGAGTTGTGTGAAAAAAAGATTGAAATGAGAAAGGGGCGATTGGTGCGTCACACCAGTTCCCGTCACTGCTAACCCAATTCGACTCTCCCAGTAGCGCCGTAATAGAGTGGAATTAACTGGAACGAACGACCGCACAGTGCTCCTGAACTGCTGTCCTTCTTATTTAAGACTTTAACGACGAAGTTGTTTATAGTACCTACGCCTTTTCCAACGCGGAAAATATTTCAACTTCTCCCGTAATAATAAAAAATTCATTTGTCACGCTGTCCATTAAAATTGCGGATTCGCGCGAGAAAATACGTCCGAGTAAAGAATTTACATTTTACATGCGACATTTACGTGACACGGGACCGAAGAGGAGAGATTCGTGCCAGTAGGTGAATATAAATTGATACTCCGATCTCTGTATTTTCGTGTTACGTGTAACGAACAGAGGAGAATTTCTGTTGCCGTCGATGTTTTTGTACGCCAGCCCGCGATGGATGCCCGCTTTGGTCTTTAATGGTCTATTGATTTCCAAAGGCAAAATGCAACCTACCCCTAATAATAGCCGATTATATCTTAGCGTCGCGTCCGACCAATTGAGATCACGAGCCGGTATCGGAATAATCTTCTGCAATTTCCATTTCCACCGCCATTTACTTATTAGCTGTAAAAATATCGCGTTGCCGTTATTTTCCATGCCACAAAAGAAGACAGAATGACAGGGATTACAACTCGTTTATAATTTCTATTGCTGCGCCAGCGATATTCACCACGAAATTGATGCCATCAGACGTACCTACATATATGTATATAACGTAATGTCGGAGAGAAAAATCAATTTATCAAGCCAACTAAAATAGCAACAGCAAAGTTAAGTGACGTAATTTGGCAACGAAGTATCGCTGTTTCAATGTTTTCTGCGCGCATCATTGAAATTTGGCCGCAATTTCTTTTCCACGCAGGTCGTAATTCTCGCCGAATTTTTCGGAACAAACAGATCCATTCGAGACAGGACGCCGCCGCAGGATTTGTATCTTGTTTTCGAGAAATACTTTTTCGCCGCCAGATATAGCGCAATCTCGGTGTTTTCCTCGTCTTTGTCGATAAGGGGGGCGTGTGGCACGTGAAGCGTGTTTGCGAAGTCGAAGTTTCCCGCGTTTAAATCATCGTCGCGAGTGCGGAGAGATAAGTCGGTCGCTCGTTTTTCTTGCGAGTTTAAATTATGCCTTCGTCAACTAGTTGAAGATATTTTGCAACTGCGATTGCGAAACTTGTGAATAATTTACAAACTAATCGCCGTCAACTTTTTTGATCGGGAAAGTCGCGTCACGTCGCGTAACAGTTTGACGTATCATTCCGCGATCGGGGGAAAAAAAGTTTGTATTTTTTAGGACAAGATCGCGCAAAAACTCACAAATTGATACAAAAGCTGCCGCTCAGGCGTGATTCGTTTGAATTATAGTAGTTACGGAGCTTTTAAGCCACTAAACCATCGACGCTCGAGGCTATGTTTTGTTTTACGGTCACGTGCTATGTGAAGCAATAAAAAAAAATATATATATACATGTGTATATATATGTATATATATATATGTATATATATGTGTGTGTGTTGGACTGTAGGTAGCTGCAGTTCCGCTCGTCGTCTATTGATTTTGGTCAAGATTTTCTTAGATTTATCGCGCTCGATCCGATTTGCGCTCGATTTTTCGTCCGACCACTCGCCTGGCAAAATGGAAAAGTGAAGTCGAGAGAGGATTGAATACGCCTTCCCCTCTTCCAGGCGTCTTCGTGCCGGCGGCGCATAAACTGCACGTGCACGTCCGTAAGGTACATCATCTCCGCAATGGCGCAATATCGCATCCGCGCATAGACTAATTCCATACGCCGTACAAAGAATACGGCTTCGATGATTACATAAATTACGCGGCGGCTCGTATCTAATAATCGCACCTGCTCTCGAGGGTTGCGCACCGGACGCGGCCGGAATATGAGAGGGAGATTGTTTCGAGTGAATTATTTCCCGCGCCGCCGGCAACGTACCGTTGAAGGTACCGTGACTAATGGCGCGTATTAATTAATTCATTATTTTGCGCACGAACGCTGAAGATACCGCGGCGTTTCCGTGACTGGGTAGAGATACGCGGATGTCGCCGTAACTATTTTAACTTTCAGTAACGAAGAATTATGGACCGGTAGCGCGGTAACCGCGACGTACGTGGCGCTTTACCGGCTTATCGGCTTGGCGAGAAAAAAAGTACCTGTGCATTTAAAGGACGGCGCTTCTGATTTCAGGAGACTACTGGACAGTGGGTCAGTCTCGGCCTAGAGCTGGAGCAGAGAGGCAATGAGATTGTTGGCACGAAGAAACCGACGGGCCATTCGCTTCTGATCGATTGCCGGCTGGAGCTGCCGTATGGTAAGTGACGACACAATCCCGCTAGATTACGGTAGATGATGAAAATCGCATGGTTGACGTATGTAATCGTACATATACGAGATATGGGAATACGTTTGACGTCATATCGGTGTCATATCATGTCGGGCGAACAGAAGATCTCACCTGCGACAGTTGCCGGCGAGAATATTCATGCAAATCCAAACGTTGTAATTTGTCAGTTTCGACATTACGATCGATTCGCGCCGTCGCATCTCCGATCTGCCGTTCGCCCGTTCGCTCCTAATCGCCCCTTCGAACGCCAGCATGACTGCGTTCTGACCGCGTCATTATTTTTTTCTGCCGCAAGATTAAGAGAGATTCTGCCGCGAAAAGCGGCAGCTCGCTCTTTATCGCGTGATATTCATTCCGCGCGTTGCGATTGCCAAAAGTGCGCTCGCGAGGTCAGGAAAGGAAAGCTTGGATCGTCTTTCAATTTCACAATCAATAAATTCTGAACGTAATCTGAGGTGGCTCTAACCATAAGTGTCCGTGTGAAAGAAGTAGACAGAGATCGAAAGAATGCGGGTTAACGCTAACAATAAGAGACAACTGAGAGACACGTAAGAGTACGAAGCGAAATTTTGAACGCTGTGCGGAATAGCGGCGATAATGAAACACAAAAGTACGAAAACAGTTCTGTCCCTATCACGCGACAAGATCGCAACATCGAATCCGTAATGATGGAGAGAAAAAGAAATGATGCGAAAGCCATCATCGGCGAGAGCTGTTGAGTTTCTCTTCGCCGAGTGAGCGACAAGACGAACTTTTAATTGAGTACGTCTGCGAACTTGTCGAATCCGCTGCTGGCTCGGTGCCCGCACATTCCGATTTCATCGTCGTCATGCTTTACGCAGTTACGTGTCTCGCGAATTGTTTCGACGTCTGCAATTCCGCGCGACAAAAGGTAACCGAGAAACGGCACGTGGGATTCTCGAAGATACGAAGGGATTCCCGAGTAAATGAAAGGGACTACGAAGTTGCCCTCTGGAAGCTCCGACCGAGTGTTTCTTCCTGCCTTCCGTTCGCCGCGAGCGGAATCTAAAATCGTTAGCCTAGCCGTGTTTCTTAATCTGCAATCTAACGCGCTCGAGAACTCTCGTGGGGCTCACGCGATGAAAAAGAGAGGCGACGCGAAGTAAGTTCGATTTCCGCGAGTAACGCGACAAGTTTTGATATTACAAGCGCGTGAATTTCCTTCGCAATCGGATTTACGCTTGCCGATTACGTTCTCTCCTCGCGATTCTCCATCTTTTTCTGATTCGTTGCTCGCCTTGGCGAGCCCGAATCGGAAAATCAAGGTCTCGTGCCCGACGACGTCCCTCCGGATATCGATGCAATTTACCGAGTTTTCGGCGAACTCGTGGCAGCAACAAGTACAACTTTTTCGGGTTTGGCATACATATGCGTATCAGATATACGTGAAACTTTCCATTAATCCCGCTGTTTCCGCGGGACCACGAGGATTCATGCAATTACCGAGCGGGCCTTTAACCAGGATTGACGTGCTTTCACCTAGTGCCCGGTCGTCGACATGCCCGCACGATCGATACGCTATCAACCTTCCGCGACGAAAAGGTCCACGAAAAGGGGGCTAATCGTACGTTACGATTCGCTCGGGCGCGTTTTCCGAATCCAGACGAATTTACGAGTACACGAAAGCACTTGACGTTTTTAACACGATTCGCGGATAAAGCGCGAGAACGATAACGCGCGCGAACGCGCGATAGGCGCGACTTAATCCGTATGCAAATTCCCAGAAATTTATTTCCAACGGTCTCGGAACGACGGGTTCTCGCGTAATAATATCTCGATCTCGGATCTAATGTCGCGTCGTGAGCGCGCGAGTCTTTTCTTAAACGCCCGGCCGAAGCTCGGCCCGCGCGTACGAACGTTCCGCGTTCCATTAAACGTGCAAATTATTTTTCACCACGCGATGCACGGTTTGACCGTGCTGCGAAATGAGGGAAAACGAGGCCGCTTATAATACGCCTCCTTCTCCCCTCCTTTAACACGTGTGCTGACGTTTCGCCGCGTACGGATCCGCGGAGTTCCCTTTCTCTCACGCCATTTCTTTTTCCGCTCTGCATTTCCCTGCCGTCACCGTCGCTTCCGGTTTTCGATCCGCGCCAACTGCGCACCGTTTAATGGATTTTTACCGCGCACAAAGTACATTTCCCGCCCGTGTAATACTTTTTGTTATTGACTTTCTTTCCCCGAGAATGCGCAAAGAAAAAGAGAGAGAGAGAGAGAGAGAGAGAGAAACGTTCTTTTATCTTATAAAGAACGAGACGAGAGGAAGAGAAACTGCTTAAAGAGGAAAATCAAGAAGATTTTCGCAAAGAAAGACGCGGAGCGGGAATCGTAATTAAAGTTTATCTGAGAAATAGGTTGCCGTTTATCGAAGTGTGTATAGTAGTGCCAGCAAGGGAATTCCGAGCTCGTGGATTACAATTTCGTTGATTTAAAATGTCGAAAGTTGATAACATAATTTCTTCGAAAATTACAGATAATTAATCAGTTGCTAACAAAATTAACGTCGTATTTACGTCACTGCGTGACGATGAGTCTTGACGTACAATCCTTTTACTTTTCTCTACTTTCTCTACTTTCGTCTTTTATAGAAGTGGAGTAAATATCGTCAAATAAATTTCGCAGTTTTACTTGTTTCTTAGTCTTTACTGAAAGAAAATTGTCATATCTATTGTTACAATTCGACGAGAGAAAGGCACGAAAGAAAAATATTGGTCTTGTGCACTGTCAAAACCTTTCGCGTCTTTTCGATGTGACTTTTCCTACCCATTGATTACTTTACGATACTTCTTTCAAGCATATATGCTCTAAGTTCCTTTTATCTACAAATTCTTTGATCAATTTGCAGTTGATATTTTATTTCAGAACAATAAAAGATTATTTTTTACTTAATTGAAAGTAGAGATTTTATAGAATTTCAATTTAAGAATCAATTACAATATCTGATACTGAATATCAAAATGTGAAAAAAAATGTGCTCGGTCAGATTTCCACAAGTGCAAATTGTAGCTAATCTACAGATAAAAGGAAGTTCTGAGAAAGTACTAAAGTACTTTGCATAATAACCGCCAAGTATAGCTTCCAAGAGGAAAATGCAAAGTACACAATCGTACATGCATTATTTCGCTTTCCTTTCACAAGCCGGGAAGATTATAAACTACAAGACGAAACTTACTTTTGGAAATCGCAATCGCGCGAGATGTCACGCGCTGAAGAGCGCAAAATGATGGACATGATCGCCACTCGAATCATGCACATCCACAACTTTCCGTCTGATCAGTGTCTGACCAATCAGGAAAGCGCGTACAACGAACTGGATGGAAAGCCCTGCTAACGAGCAAAACAGCAATGCAGTTGCGAGCAGCCCGGCCCATGTGTGGCTCAGGTACCCTCGTCAAGAGATCCTGATCGCGGGATCGTCCTTGATCGCGAGATCTCTATTTTCGCTTTATCGTTTCGACTCCACCGACCGACCTGCATCCGAGTACCATGTGATGTAACACTCTCGCCGATCGTGGATTCGCGTCCATCTCGCGCCTTTCTCCCGCCGTAAAATTTAACGATCCCCTTTAACGACCTCTCGATTAAAGTAGTTAATTACAATTAGCGCGGGGACTAATTCCTCGAGATGACCGAGATAAGTGGTTGAAGAGAGAATCTTCAATACCAAGATTTATTATCTAGATGGATTATTCTCGGTAATTTTCTAACATTATAAAAATGCCAATATGCATTCCACATGTAAAAATCCGATATGTTTTGTCCCTATTGTCACTTTTTTTTCCGTTGTTGAGACGTGAAAACCTATCGAGTAATTATCTGAATTTTGATTATCATCGACACGCGTGTCCACGATCAGCGACAAAGAATATTCATTTTATCTGTACGCAATTAGCGTTAACGAACCCCTTCTTGCTCGTCAGTCACTGCACCAGAAACCTCTCTCCCCGTCCCGAATTCCTCGGCTTGTGTCTTTCTTCACGCGGAAGTTTTTAATGCGCGCGAATTGGACGGGTAACGTCGAGCGTTTGTGACAATTAACGCGCTCCGCGCCGCGAGGAAGCTCGGTTCGCTCGGGCGCGAAATAGGACTCGTCGCGCCGAAAGACGCGTTTACGCCATTCAGTTTTATCTATGCATATCGCGTCCGCCGGGTATCTTTTGTCTTCCGCCAGCCAATGCTCCCCTCGGCTCGTTTCATTAACTTAAGTGCAGTTGCTTTTGAGCTTTATGTATATTCACGTGCGTGTGTCGAGAGCGAGGGGAAGCGGAGGTGTCCCCCGAGTGGGCGGTAGTCACGCGACTAGAAGTTGTTCCAGTCGTTAACGGTGGTCTTTGATACGATTTCGTACCTGATTAGCTGACTTTAATTACGACGTTGCGGCCGGCGATGCGCGCGGCCGTGTTACTGGAAACCTACTTAAAGCCCTTTACCGCGAAAGTCGTCGACGACGCGCCGCATGGGGGAAACGCCAACGCTCGATGTGTCCTTCGTAATTTTTCCATTGTTCTTCGAGCATTTTTTCCGCGTAACGCGAAACGTCGCGTCGGTTGCCCCGAGCTTCGGCGTTCGAGGAACACAACGCCATAAAAAACAAGCACAGCATCACCATCCCGAATGAACCCCCCCCTCTTCACCCCACCAGATCACTGCGTGTGAATCTGTCATGTGTGAGTTTAGCGAAAAGAGGTAGGATGTTCGATGTTTCTGCTTTCACGTATTCTCTTTGATTGCCCTCGTTCGGCGCGCTATTGTTATTCTATTTTACCGGGAAATGAAAATATACAGTCACGCTACTGTCTGCGCGGCAATATTGTTGCAAATGAGATAAAATATTTTCCACGCGACGTTTTCAATGAATGCCTAAAGGGTCGATGAAGCAGTCACCGAACGTTACGTGCCTTTAAAACGAGCACTGTTGTGTTTATGAGTGACGCACGTAGTGAAAAATTTATTAGCATTAACAGAAGAAGCAGATGAAACGACAAAAGCGATCGCTCAGCAAGTACAAAACGATGACGATTTCCGATGAATTTTAACCGTTACATTTATTTCATAAACATTCATATTCGATTTAACTCCAAAAACGATTTATTTGAATTATTATGTCCTCAAATATTTGTCCATTGAAATATCGTTCTCTTATTATTTGATCAATTATTTGCCAGCTTCTGTTTCTCTGTTTTGCGTCAGTTTAATATCATTTTAATTAGCTTTGTTATTCGCACTGATGGATATTATGACGGTTAACTGCATTATTTCAGCATACGAGTACATAACTCGTTTATAACGTCAAGAACCTGAAGAAAGTTGCATAACTGTTTAATTACTTAATTGGAAAGGAGACGAGATATTTGTTACACGCTCGGAATAAATATTAATGCTGTACATACACGCCCACGACTATTTTATCTATATGAATTATTACTAGTTCGTACATCTTAAATGTTTTCTTCTCATTAAGATGACTCTTACGTCACAGAGAAATAATGAGCCTTGTGACGCAATTGTGTGATGTAATAATCGAGCATCCGGCGCCTCCCTTTCAGGCGCTGCATTTTTGCGCATTGTATTCGTTCAATTGGTCGATATTAACTTGAATCGACTGAAGACAAAAGAGACTTTCTCTCTTCAGGTATAAGTTTTTTTTTTCGTGAGCACATACAACCACACGTACACACGTATACACATACCCACACTTAACACACTTATTCTCGGAGCACCATCGCACGTGCACGCAGTGGCGCGGCGATAGCACAATAGGGGAGGGGGGGAGGGATTTCGAATGAGTAAAGATAAGAAAGAGAAAGAGATCAGAGATCTTGTTGTTCAATGTGTTGTTCTTTCAAGTATCGATATATGAAAGAGGGTACCTGCAGATACATTAAGCTATGGCTGCGACACTGTAATGAACGACTGTCCGTAGACACTTGTTCCCCCTTTTTCCGCTCTATCTCCGTCTCTCTCTACCTATCTATCTTACGTAACTATACCTGTATCTTGTAATTAGTTACACGGGAATTGTGGCATTACTAGTAACGTTAACGTCAGAATCGCAAACGAACCACGATGGGGGAGCAATACTGATATTAGTGGTTAGTACACTGTCCATCGTTACGTACGATTTCATTCGGGTGCGATGACGGGAGCCCTTTTATAGTTCAATCTTATTCAAGCATGAGCAAGCATCATGGAGTATGTATCTATTCTTTTTCTTCGCGACCGTTCTCTCGTACAATGAAGACATTCACGCGGTATTCCGAGAAAGAGAGAGAGAGAGACACTTTGAAAGAACGTCGAGATAAGAGTTGTTCGTTTATTCAATTTCTCTTAAAGATTCTTTTTGTATGATATGCTAGGACGACTGTAATGCATAGATATTCGATATATTATTACTGAAAAATTTTTTTTAATACGGATGTGTAACCAATTGTTATAATTGATACATAATAAGTCTCTCTTTAATAACTTTAAGAAAAGAGATCCACGGATAACGGATGTATACATTGCTCGAATATATCATATCCGAAGAAGGATTCTCTTCTTCGTCGTTTCTGATATATGCATATAGCGCAACAATATTCTTGTTAATATATTGCTTCGTTACGTTCAACGTGCGGAACGCATATCGTGCGCGATATATCCTATTTTCCCGTCTGTGGCAAAATTCAACATGTACGCAAATAACAGTCAATATTTGTGTGCAGCATGTAATAAATAAATAGGACATTCTTCAGTCATTGCGCACAGGTTGTCGATCCGTTATTAATATGCGGATCTAAAACGTACTAATGGAATATCGAACCGTGGGCCATTTATTACTTTCACAAAAACAGTCGTTTTGTAAAGCTGGAACGTTTCTTTATTTAAATTAATATTATAATTAATCAATTTGATTGCGGTTTGTATAATCAAGCATTTCGAATACCCCTATAAAAAGTCATGAAAAGTACCACTTTAGCAGAAATGAATCTACGTCACGCATTATATAGGTACATATACTACATACATACATAAGGCTGACAATCTGTAAAATAATTATTTATTCTGTATTATTCAAAATAGATTAATTATACGCTTCCGTTCCATATATGTGACCGAGCACAAAGAAGCAAACCGGATGTACAAGATTAGAGATAAAAGCATCACGAGGAGTGATGAGTAGAACGAAGACGACCTTCCGGAGATTTAACTCGGCAGTAAATCGTCACCTATGTCGCTTAGTATATAAGGCGATCCATTTAGAACGAAATACACGAGTTCACTTTTGGTGCTATTCTAAGTAATCCGCTGCCTTAAGATAAACCGATGAGATGGTGTATATTGGATATATAATTATCTAGATATTTTTATTATGACAATATAATGAATTTAATTGTGTTAAAATATAAATAAGATTAATACTAACATTTATAATATTAATCGAATAATGTGTTAATTCAATAAGAATCGCTAAGATTATTAAAGTTGACATAAATACATTTTTTATTATACTAACTTCCTACATAATTGTATGATAATGGCGATGAGATGTTTGAAAAGATTTCAAGTATTTCTCGAGACGTTTTATATTGACGTGGAAAATCTTTTCAATCGTCTTCACGAGAGAGACATCAAACGCCCATTCGAAGTCAGCTGAAGCGATTCTTTCAAGTCGCGAAAGAACCAATAGAATCTGCTTGAGAAACACGGTAATGTGGTATAATTCCTTCAAGCGGTGAGAGAACACGAAGAGGGTGGAAACCACGGTTTCGGTGCTCTATTGTGTGAAATTTATTTCGTTTCTTTGAGAATATACGAGAAGTACCGTTGCTTCTTGTTCCGGAAGGTCGCTCTGCCATAATTGTGGAATTGTCGAAAATGAAGGGAACGAAGGAAATATGCGAATTATTTCTTACAATTAAAATCAACAAAATAATTAATATATACCGAATAAACATATATCAAATGTAGCGAATAATATAACAACTTCCTTAGAAAAAGAAGATGGTACAAAAGTACGATAAACAGTTTGTACGTCTCTATCAGAATATATAGTACGTGAACTCGTCTCCAAATATATTCGACCGAGATATCGACACCGATGTCTCTAATTTAGCCATCCGAAGGTGAGTGACGTCTGACAGACGAAAGAGGAAAATAACGAGCGAGGCAGAAATAGAGGAAACACTTTTGAAACGAGGAGGTACCGCTTTCGCGATGAGCGTCACGGTTGTCGCTAAAAGTTTGTCAATATACGGGTGGCCAGCTGTTACTGTTACGCCATTACCGACGCCTGCAGCTACGACATTGCATTTATTACACTCGTCCAGCCGGCAACGCGCAACAGCGGGGAGATGTGTTAAAAGTGCAAGTTACTTTTTTCCAATTGCCGCGTTATGGCACTCAGTTGAATGTGTTTCCTTTCTCTTCCATTTTTTCCCCTCATATTTGCCGATGCGACGACGGAGTCGGCGCGCAAGGCGGATGAAAGAGCCGTCAGCTGCGGTAGGGTGGATAACGAGGGTCACCAAAGGGGTGGAGACATGCCGCCGAGGTTGAGGTAGGACCGAAACTTGCGCCAGCAGCAGCTGGTGGTTCTCAAAGAAAAGCGGACGGCACTTACAAGACGGCCCGTTCTCCTCAAGGATCAAAAGCTTGACCCTTTTTTTTAATTGCATCCAGAGGGGTAGTTGAGATACGATGTGGAAAATAATATTCCCTGCGATATATAGTGGCGAGCTGTAGCTAAGATTCAACAGAAATTACACGCTTTTGCGTAAAAAGAGCAACGAGATGTATGAGCTCTTACAATATCTTTAAGAAGAAGAACGAAATATAAAGTGTGTGCGCTAAGTTGAGTTATTGTATCTGATTATTTCTCAAACGAAAAGGCAGCCTGTAATGATCAGGATGGATATTTTTCTACTTGCGCACAGCGGTACTAAATTGTAAATTGTAAAAGTAAAATGCTACGAGAGAAAAACATGGAAAATGTTTTATGGATGAAACATACTCCATTTTGGAGTAAGATCAACAACGGTACTTTCGCCAAGATGTCTACTTCTAAGTAGCCGATCCAAGTGCTAGTTAAGCAGCAGACTGTCCTTAGGGAAAGGGATAGCGAGACGAGAAACTGATGCACTCAACGCGCGCATGGAGTAAATGCCGGGACGGTCGTCCTCTTCTTTCCACGGGGGACCATCTTCCAACGTCGTCAGAGTAGCAGAATTGTTGACTGGAATTGAGAAGCTCGTGAAATAGTTCCATAATAAATCGGCCGGAGCTCTCTGGAAGCGGCGAGTCGCGCGTTGTCGTAGTTTGATAAAGTTTGTAAATCCTCCTCGGAGTTTGTTGGTTCAATATGTAATTATGATTGAGCGCAGAAAGAGAGAGAGAGAGAGAGAGGGGGGGGGAGGAAAGGGATAACGCTGTGAGTTGATATTATTTATACAGAGTAATCTGGCGAGGTAGATTGCTCTTTCTAGACTACTTACCGAGATTCGCGCAATTTTCGAGCAATGTGTACACCCGATTACGGCAAACGAATATGTTTTACGTTAATTAAATTAGAAAAAAAAGAAGACGTACGATATGTAAGGATCTGCAAATAATATCTGATCCAAATGCAAAGTTCTTGTAGCTGTTTTAACTGTCGCGAGCTCGTTAGCTAGACTAGTGGAACATTGTTGTAGACACACGATATAGGCAGCATTTTAGTTATCTATTTTTTTTTATCACGAGAACTAAGTACGTATTTAAGTAAACTTAGGATGACAGATCGGTTGAAGACGATCAGATTATCGAGACTCGCGATTAACTGTTTCCCCATCGATATCTATCTTTTCGAAAGACCCCGAGAACACGGAGGCGGCCGATCTGCAGAGGAAGCTGGAAATGCTGAACAACATGATGGACCAGGAGGCGCGGGCCGAACAGGCACGAAGGCAGATATTGTACAATATAGGCCACTGTAAGTACCGTCAAGTTACAGTTTAGATGGCTGATATCTTATTCAAATCGCTCGTTACGGCGCGAGAGAAACGTCCCCGATCGATTCCGTCTCTGATCCGGCACGGATTCGCTCGCGATATACCGACGATTGATTTTTCTTTTCTCCCCGTGGAAATTTGATTCACGGCAAATTCGAACAAATGAAACGTACACATACATCTCCCGATGTAAGCCGAGAAAGCAAGAAATCACGGTATTGATTTTTATGATAGAGTTACGTTTTAAAGTAAAAATGCGGATATTGAATTATTTCGATTCCAGCTTTATTCTGCGTGTATCTTTCACATTCTTTATCACGCGGATCGATCGCAACCGATTTATGACGCACTCTTTGCACTACTCGCGATACTTTCGTACTTTCGCTCGTTATCACACTCCGTTTTTTTTTGTTTCCATTCCGAGAAAAAAAAAGAAGATCGTGATACGCGAGAAGATCGATTGTCATGCGGATAAACGCTGTAATATTTACATCGCGAGCATTAATTCGCTGCAGCCTACGTCACACGACACTTTCATCTACACGCCGGGTCGTCTGACATACTTGCAGTATTTTTAGAAACCGTGGCTTTCTAGGTCGTTCGCTTGAACGCTACTTCCGAGTAAGTCATAAAACTTTTACGCCCTTGTTTTTCCATGCGAGAAATCAATTTGATTCCGTGCTGGTCCCTATTTTGCAATCGGCGATCGTACACGCCGCGTGTCTTACCCACGGAGAGTATGTAGCGTGCTACCCCGAAGAAACAGGCATACGAGACGCCATTTCATATGTGTTATCGGCTATCGACGTGTCGTCGGTAACTTACCACCCAGTTGTTACAACCCCTTCTAGCAACCCCTAGCCCGTATAACAGCTATGAGAAAGGCATGTAGCAAGCAAACTAGCTCTCTCTCTGTACTGAACAAATCGTTTTGGTGTCTGGCCGATCTTTTCCGTTCTATGTTCTTGCAAACGTTTCCATATATATACCCTCCGTACGGTAATTTGCATTCCCACCGGTCCCAATTTCTGGAAGAAAAAATAGACACACACGAGAGACTAAGAAAAAAAAAGGAAGAAAATCAAGACGGTGCCTACATAACGATCAATTTGTCGCATGGCTGTTAACTATACTTATCTTGCTTCCTGCTATTGCACCACTTCAGTTCCCGGATTCTACCAATATCGACCAATTCTGCCTGCGGGAAGTTGCGAAACTGTCACGACCAAGTTGGAATTGGCTTCACGTTTTATTCAGGGAAACGAACGCGAACCGTCAACTCACTATTCTGATGTGAAACGTGAATTTTGCAAAGTACATTATCGATTTGTTTTCTGATAGGCAGGCATGAAAATAGAACTTAGAGGATCATTACAAAAAAAAATAATAATTTGTATTTCCTGCTCAGGATGTAACTTTTATTTTCCCTTTTCAGTTGTATGCGTTTTTGTTTTCTAACATTCTTCAGCCATAGGGAAATAAAATGATTTCCGTCGACGTTGCAGAAGCGAGGCGACGTTCCAATATCCCAATGCAAAGTTGTCAGGGCAATATCGGGTGTCGTTAAAGACTTTTACTCCAGTCCGTTCGATCATTTTCCCCAATACGCTATACATTTGTAATCCATCTTTCAGCGGGCTACTCGGAGGACTCTGACTACACGTCGGATTTGAATTATCCAGTAGGTGGACAGGGCGCGAACAGCTCGGCCTCGCAGTTTCGTACGGCTGCTAACCAGCTGGCTACACCGCAAAGGTCCCTCGAGACATCGAGAGAAAATAGTTACGAGAGAGACGATCATCAGGTATTGATCGACGGCAGAAAAGTTTTGCACGACACTTAACGAAATAGATACGTTATTAAAGAATTTCTAACACAACGTTTAATAACTCTCAAACTATTTAGTTAGTTCAATTGCAAAACTATATCGATTTGAACGATTGGCTTTTCTAATCCTCGTCGCTCCTCGACATTTTAATTACACGGTAATAAATTAAGAAAGTAACGTCGCCAGATTCCAGTCACCGTCGGAGGAAGGCTGGCACCTGGTAATTACGGAAGTTACGGGAGTTCGGGTCACAGTCCGAGATATGACGAGCCATATCCGGAGGATGGTCTACCGCAGCGATACTTGCAGACCCAGCAGCATCCTTCAGAGTCTTCCGAGCCACTCTTCTACAATAGTAGACCGAAGCACTACAAGGAATACAGGTACGACGCGTTGAAAGATCGCGAGAAATCCCATTTAATGGTATTCGACAGTAAGATAATAAACCAGCGCTAAACTACCTTGATGATATGTTGTGATTTACACATTATTTTGTGCGAAAGCAAAGATAGACATAGTGCGTTTTACTATTCATGCGCCAATCGCGCATAGTCCTTAGTGTTAAAATTCCCAGAGATTGATACGACGGAAGAAAATCGTTTATATTATTTTCTTGCCTGATTCAGACGACGGAAGCACACATGGGATTACGAGGACAGGTACGATGTGTACGATGTACGAGCGCGGCCGCGTGATTTCGTGAGAATTTCAGTGAACCTCTACAGCACACACTCACTCACGCATACGCGATTATCAACTTCATCCATCATGTTTTGTTCTTACCGTGCATATCACGATTAGCACCACATCGTGCATTACCGCAACGCTAGGTTGGCTTGTGATTGCATTGCACTCAATTAATCGTATGCAATTGCAAACACATCGATCGCAACAGTGATTACGTCGGGCGAGCCGTACGTTATAATATAGGCCATCGCCGAGCACTCGTTTCGCCTTAATAATGTGCATAAAAGAATAAGAGACTCATGCCTTTAATTGATGGTTGTACTTGGCTTATATTTTAGTTGCACGTGGCTTTGCCTCTGCGACTTGAAAATATCTCGAGAATTTTCACGCGAGGGATATGTAGGTACTATTGAATATATACATCATTTTAAATCGACGATATTAATTCAGTGCAAGTTGGAGCAATGCATTAAATCAATTCACAGGCATTTGCATGGTGCAATTAGTAATTGCAGCTAATCATTCAGGGAGATCGACAAAAAATCCTTTATCATGAGTCATCTCATCCTCGGTTCAATCCCTTCGTTCTGATGTGTTTAAGGAGTCTTGATCGTTATCTCATGCTTTCAGCCAAGACGGCTGGTTCAGCGAGGGTACATATGATTATCATGGCACGAAGACCGATGATGCGAGAATTTATAGTGATACTGAATATTACGCAAACAACACGACGTCTACCACAAGAAGACAGAGAGGAAAAGGTACTAGGCCCTGATTACATGCACCGCCAATTATTAAATAAAATATTTTTTATTTTTCTCCATGTCTTTTGTTTACTCCTTTCCCTCTTCTATCCTTACATTTTACACAGAATCCTAGATTCTACACAACAATAAATAAAATATGCATTAAATACGTCTGCGTATTTTTAATTAATTAAACTTTTGCTTTCAATTTTATCGAACATTCGCTAAGATGTATAACCTGGAATGAAGACGAATGTATATGACATTTTTGTCTGTTTTTCAAGCAATTCCGTACAGAAGACCGTCTTTGGAGAGACAGATGACCCTATACGACGATCACTCGTATTACGCTGATGGATATAGCAGCGACGGTAGAGTGGGTAAAATGAGCGCTACGTATCCAGAATGCGAGACGGATATTAGGTATAACGAATACTACGATACCATAACGGGATACGTCTATCAGGATGAGAGGTAAGCCAATATGGCGCCAGCAAATGCTGCGAGAAAAAAAAAATAAAATCATCGGAGAAGAAACTGAATTCTCGTCTCTCTCTCTTCGCAGATATGGTCAAGACGACGAGGACAGGCAGTGGGACAGTGGAGGGAAACGAATCTTAGGAACAAGCACATACTATGAAAATAAACGAAACCGAAAGACGCTTCCGCAGAGGCCGGCTTCGAGCATCGGTATACACCGGCCGGATTACAGACCCACTGTTACCAGACAGCGTAGTTATGAATCGGAAGAGCTCGACTATAAGTACGTTACGCTTTATTATTATAGTCCTTTCTCTCTTTTATTCTAATTTTGATATAAATAAGCGGAACGTTAGGAATATGCTAAAATTACTGAAAGTTAAAAAGAGTACGTGAGTTAAAATTGAAAGAAACTTGAAAGAATGATATACAGTATAGTTGAACATGTACTTGAGATGACATATATACGATATATATGTATATACTATATATATGTATGTATATGTAACTGCTCTGTAATGCTTTTAATATTTTTTTCTAAAGCGGATACAATACTCGTCGCCGGAAGATCTTGCAGCCGCAGCAACGTCCGATGTCGCGGCAGGAGGGTGGCACCGGTAAGAAACTACCTCCGACCCCGACCAAGCCGAGCACCGTGGTAATCAACCGTAAGCTCGTCTCTCTGCCCGCTACGCCGAGCAGACAACTGCCAAAGACCAGAACGCTCTCCGAGGAGAGCTATTACAAATCCGACTATAACGAGGACTATAATTACGCTTATCGTAGTCAGGACAATCTGCCGCAAGACACGTATACAGAGAGCATTTACAGCCAGCAGCAGAGCGGCCAGACCGACTCCGTTAACAAGACTCGGTATCCCGAGGTAAATCAGGATAATCAGTATGGTTACGCGACGCAGGTCGATGGCCAATATGATCAGTCGTATCCAGAGCAACATATGCAGAATAGTTACGAACAAACCACGTACGCGCAACAGAACTCATACAAGGACGAGTACCAGCAACCTTACGCGCAGGAGAACACTCAGACGTATCAGGAACCGTATCTGGACACGACATATCCAGTCGCCAGTCAGGCAAACAATCAGTACGCCAATCATGCAAAAACTCAGTACGACAAGCCCGACGGCATGATAATCGAGGACAATTATCATGAGATGGGCTTCAATCAGAATAACGTTCAGTATCAACAGCCAGAATATAAACAACAGGAAGTTTATCAAGAGCAATACGACGATTACGGTGTCACCACCATGCCGACGAGTGTTTACGATCAAAATAACGTCACGAACACCTATAATCAGTATCAGCCGGAACAGTATGATTCTCAGTACAATATCAATACGTCGACCGATTATCAGAAGACTTATCAAGAGACGTATAATCAAGTGCCTGTTACGTCGCAGGATAATTATCAGGAATCCTATACCAAGGAGCCGCAGGAAGATTTTGTAGATCAATATCAAACTCCGTATAGTAAGCAGAATGACGTGCCTACGACGTATAAGAATAATTATCAGGAAACTTATCAAGATTATCAAGAATCGTATGACGAGTATCCAGACTCGTATCAAGGGTCCTTCGAGGACCAGCGTTACAAAGAGGGTTCGGCGACGGCGACGGACAGAAGACAGAGTGAAGTGCCTGAGCTATCCGTGACCACGCCACGAGGTCAGACGAGAACGAACGGTTACCCGTCAAGCGAGTCGGAATATCTCTATCAGTCTCAAGAAAACGAGGATGCGGTGAGTAACTCGAGAAGAAAGAAACTTGGCGCCAAGCGCGAGGCCAGTCCGCTTCTTCAGCAGAATACAGACTCTCTCGAGTCGAGAGACGACGAGCTGAAGGATTCGTTCGAAACCGCCGTGAGCTCCGTCGCCAGCAGTCAACTCAAGAAGGCATACAGCGAATACTCGACGGCAGGAGATTCGAGTCCCGCGCCCGTCACCATGGTGGAGTCTCCTCAGAACGTTGCTCAATCACAGGCGACGACGATGGTCAATCACGTGACGGCCAATCACGTAACCACTACCGCGATGGTTCACACCACTACGAATATTGTAAACGCGAAACGACCATTGGCCAGAACGGATTCCTACCAGGAGGATGTTATCGAGGACGAGGATTATCCGGAGATCATTCCTAAAGACACGCAGCGAAAGGATTCACAGTTATCGCATCAGAGTCAACACACTCAGTCAACACTCTCGCAGAAACCGAAGCTCACGAGAGGGGACTCTTACGTCTCCGATAACTACACCGATGAATCTTACAGTCGTAGAGAGTCGTACGCTCAACTGCCTAGGAAGGATTCCTTCTCGTCGACCACTGAAGCATTTAAACCGCCTCTCACCAGAACAGACTCGTATCAACAGAGAGATCTGCGAGGTAGTAATTACGGACATAACTTTACGCCGCAGCCCATTTCCCGAGCGGAGAGCTATCAACGCGGTCACTTCAAGGATCAGGAGTCGATAGATCAGAGCGATATCGTTCTAGGCAACGCAGTGAACGGTGATTATCAGATGCGGGACGAGACTCTTGAGAGGTATGAAAAATTAAATTTTATAATTATAAATTATAATTAATACTCGAAGATGTAATATTCTTTCTTTGATATATCAATTTAGATATGCCAATAAACTTTTTATTTCTGCCAAAGGTACGAACGGGGTGAGGAAGCCTTGCTTCGTAACTCTCGAGAGGACTCACTCGACCAGTACAAAGGGACTCCGCCTTTGTCGCATATGGAAAGTCCGCGCGGTAAGATTATCTTGTTAATTTTTAATTAAATAAATAATACAATATTATGTAATATTTTCTTGCTAATCAATCGATCGGCTGACTCAATTTCAGGGAGTATAATAAAGCAGGCGTCGTTGGATGAAAGCGTTCAGATGGACACTCCGCCGAGAAGTCCGCCGGAGCCGCCGCCCGATGAGGAACTTCTCGGGATGGTCGGGGTCACGCCGGTGCCCACGCAACTGAAGGAACGTCCCGAGATGACGGCGAGGCAGCGGTGGCATTGGGCGTACAGACAGATCATCATGCAGCTAAACGTACGTAAAATTTGACAAACACATTTTTAATTTCTCACGTATGAAGATGACGGATAGCGGAGCAATAATAATAATTGCCAACAAATGTTCAATTCTTTATTTCTTTAAATTTCGGCCATTAAACCAATCGCACCAGTATTCGTTAGGATGACGGTCAACGATCGTAGGGACGACCTTTAGAAAAATGCGGCGATGCTGGTATCGTCGGTAGTAACCCGCATTTGTCGTAGTCCTTCGCGACAAGCCCAATGGCCTTGTCAATCATTACCTTCACGTAACATCGATTTGTTGCACGCGCAGACGAACTACCCGGTTCTCCGGTTTGTCGCTCGTTTATATGTTAATTGTTCAAGGACGGAAGGTCGCTGGCAGTACGTTGATCCCCATCGAATATATTTAACGAGGCTGTGTGATAGGGACTCGTCGATCCTATCTATAGTCGTGTATTATATGCATAAACTAGTTTCGTCCACATTTAGCGATCGCTGATGCGCCAATGTGTCATTATGATTGATAGAACGTCGACGACGTTATCATTAATGCAGAGGCAAGTGGAGTTTCGCTCTTTATCGATTCGGCAGAAAAATGCCTTTCCACGACCAGACAAAAACAACACTCGACTCGATATATGTGCATCGGTATATATGTATGTATATCAGCTGGAAAAACGATTGATCAAATATCTCACAAATGGCGTGCAGATAAAGAAGTGTGACATGTAACATTACTTTCCGAGAAGGATGCGACGAAACTGTTAAATAATCGGACACTCGCGTGACGCATCGATAGCATCATTTAGCCGAAAAGTTCGTTTCAATTATTCTCGAGTTTATTCTACTTGAAACTCTCTCGAAATACAGCGACGAATATAAAAGTCACGACATACGTACATTACGGCAGTTTTCTGCTTTTTTCGTTCGTGTTCTACTTGCTCGCCGTAACTTGTGGCAGAGACGTATTTCTTCCTTCAATTGCGCCGATAATCCGCATTGTGCTAATCGACGACTGTTAAACGTTATTACCGTCATACGATGTATATTGATTTAGGTGTAAGGCAAATACTCGACGACATAAAGTACCGTAGCGAATTATTAATGCTCGTTATCGCCTCGGCGTCGCCACCTTAAAAGTGTATCGCTCGTTGTCGGACCGTCCGGTGCCAGATTAACGCCTGGCTTACACGAAACTTCCATTAACGCAGTCTTGTCGGACCGGACGAAAGTGCCGGAGTACGCACCTGGCGCACTCCTGGGAACCGCAACAGTCGATATATCGTATGTGCTCGAGAAACTTTGACTCTCCGCTGCGCCGGTGGAAAATGTAAATTCGTACGGAGCCGTGGGTGGGCTGAAACAGGCAGTTGCCGAAGCAATTGTTTGTTTTCCACTTCCACGGTTTGGAAACCGTACCAGGAACTCCAGGAAGGCCGACCCCTTGGCCTCATAATTGCTACAATCAACAACGGTTTGAATAGCTGTTGATTTTTGAAAAAGAAAGCTATGCGTATGATTGTCGCGAGATCGCGTAAAAAATGCAATTTTTCACTCTCTCCCCGCTCCTTCCCTCCCCGGTATAAAAAGAAGAAAGAGAGGCAATAATGAAGGGAAAAAATAGCAATGCCACGACATTGTTTAGACATCATTTGAACGAACAAACACCACGAGCGTAAGTTTTTCGCGCACAAGAGAACAATAGCTGAATTTGCTGTTACTCTTGCGGGATTCAGTTATCATCCTTGCGTGGCCTCGCGCATTTGTTCGCTGCTTCGTTCCCTCGTTGTCTGCCCGCCGGAAGAACTTTGCCTCGGCGGAATAATCGTCTTATGGGGAACAATTTAAGATTGATTTACTTGGAAGTTCGATTCGACGTGAGGGATATGGCTCCCGAGAGCACGGTTTTCACGATACTTAACGCACTTGTACGAATTAACCGTTTCGATCTTACGCGAAAACATTTATCGTCATTCTATGGGTCTCGCGAATATCGGAATATTTCGTGGGATATTTTCCCGGATGCTTCTCATTTTTTCCTTCTTTCTTCCTCTCGTCGCGCACAATGAAAAGATAAATGATCGGATCGTATTAGGACGGATATTTCAATGGCGGAGGAATTTTTCTGCTGTTCAGAACGGAGTTTCGCCGCTAAAGCGATTTATACGAGTTCAAGGGTCGGCCACCCGAGCGTAGTACTTTTCCTCTCTTCTTTGTTTCTTACTGATAAAATAGCTTTTACGTGTAGACACGTTCTTGTACTTGATCGTGACTGCCGGTAGTCACCGCCGCAGTATTACTACGCACGTCGGCGGATTTCTCCGCCGCATCGCCGCCGCGTTTTTTTATTATTCACGTAAAGATGTAGGTTTCCGTGCTGCGAGCGCACTCACTTTGCATTTTATTCGGATTCCTTCGCATCGCATGCATTTTGCATTCCGCCGTCGAACTCGCCTTGATAAAGCCTCATCTTCCCTTCATTTTGTTCTCCATGCACAATTTCTCGCGCTTACAACGTATTATTCGCGGAGAACTCTGTCGGCCTATCTCGAAACACAATTTAAGCATACAGAGCAAATGCAATTCGCACATACATGCTCTATATTTCAATTTCCCGTCAATTATAATTATATTAACTACATTCAATACAGCATATATTTATATTTTAATTAATGCATATAATTTACATATTAATTAAATCGGATACACACGCGCGTATGTATTAAGGAGTAATTGTTTTACGCATTTATCGAATTTCTATATGCGTACGATCAAATGTGCACTGACTCCCGTCGATAATGATGTAGAGCATTTATCGTGAAATTACTTTAGTTCAGTTTAATAAGTTAAAACTCGTTCTTCTTTTAAGCGTACACGCGTTTTCCTGTGATAGGACCTCGTAGAACGTAATCTATGTAGGCCAAGCCGGTGGCCCGCGTCGTAATCAGAAGCCCGTATGACTGCCAATCCGACGGCGAGAAATCGGTATCACCTTCGCGGCAAGGTCTTGCCTCCCGCCATTTGCTTATCGCGACTGGCGCTTGTCAACTCGCGAGCTGAACGTTTCTCTTTCAGTATTGTAATAGTCAATGGTCCGGCGACTACGAGCTACACATCAGCGAAAGGGCCGAAAAGCCAAAGTCTTGCTCCGTTCTTAAGCCTCCCTTGAAGTTACCTCTTCTCATCACGTTCGAAGTTAAGCACACCCTCAACGAATCGGCGAATAAAAGAGGCGGAGCGATTGTATCGATCGTTATTAGGCTTTTATTAGACGGAAGTATCGTCGTATGCCTTGCAAAGGGCGCGTCTGTGCGGGGGGTCATGTTAACTTAAGTGAAAATACCACCGAGTGGTCCAGCCGAGGAAGGCTGACCACCACCTTCAGCTCAGTTCTCGTGCTCGGATCTTTTAGCGAGTCTGATCGTGGAACTAGCTGAAAGAGGATCTTCCTTTTCACGCGAGGTACTAGAAATCTAGCGTCAAAATAAGTCGCGCCGCGCTTCTCGGATTTAAATACTGGCAACATGAGAAAATTACGTAGAGGTTTGAATAGAAGATTATCCAAAAAAGTTATTACGAAGAGGATAGACGGAGGAGTCAGGTGTCTGTGGATTATACGTGCAACGAAGATCGATATCATGAGTCATGAAAAGAAAATGCTACATGTATAAAAAAATTTTTTTCTAACTAGTTCCAGTATAAGGATACAATTAACGGACGGTGTGAACGAAACTCGATAAGCATTGAAGCGGATATCCTTAAATAGCGGATGCGACACTATCGCGAATATCCTCGATGCACATAATTGCGATTTGTTTCAATATTTTGATAGCTCTACACGACGAAATGCTGAAACCGTTGCGGATCATGAGAATAATAGTAACTTTTGTAACTCGGAAAAATAACGTTTTGACGAATTGAATTCTCAATTTCTGCTGAAACAAAAGGAACTAGCTTATTGAGTTTCTGAGTCAAGACAGACGAAAAACTGCACAATGGAGACTCGAGAAAAATCGACGGAATGGGCTTTATTGTTCCCTTTGAAGGCGGGCCTGTTCGCTATGAAGTCATCGTTATCTTCGAAGAGCGTGAGCCGTGGCGAAAAGGAGAGAGAGAAACTCTTGAAGAAAAATTCGCTCGCTCAACCGCGAGCGAAGATACGTCGAGGATCGTCCTTGTCGGATCTGGATAAGCTTCAGAGCAAGGCGATCCTACCAGATGTTGTCAAGTCGACGGAGAAATGCTCCGAGTCACTTCCGCATTCGCCCGCCTTATCCCGAACGAATCTTCAGCTGGGTAGCAGCAGTGTAAGAGGTAGTATCGGCGATTTGATGAATATGAAGAAATACGGTGGGTCCACTTGGAGCGTGCGGAGTGAGACTCTGATTGCGAAAGCCGTGCCACTGAGCACGGTAACAACAAAGCAAAGTTCACCGATTGACAAAAGCATGGAGGATGGTCTCGAGAACGAGTTGCAGGACGAGTTCCCGATCTCTGGAAAACCACTGACTTCCGCTCAGAGAACCCAGAGACTCAGCAGACTTATCAAGAAGCAGCGGCGAATAATGGTTTTCAGCCCTAGCGCTCTGGAGAAGGATGCGGTAAGTCGTCGCCGATAAAAACGGGGATTGGAACGTTATTTTCTGCAGCGTCGGTAGGATACCTTTATTAGAGAAACGTCAGCATCCGTCTTCAATAAGACTCCCTTTAAATCGCCTCTAATTCAGTCTGTTAAAATTGTCTGTCGTAATCACTGAGATAAATAGAACTTTTGTAGTCTCCGCGGGATGAAAAGCGAGCAAAGACTATTTTCATGCCCGTATTTGTGCGGATTACATTATGTCATTTTACGGGCGGCAGTAGTAGCAAAACGCACTGGTTTACATGGCAGACAAGTGAAGTTACAAATCACGAGTCACGCGTCCACATTTGTCTCTCGCCATTCGTGCCACGTACACGCTTTATTCCTTGACGGATTACGAACGAGACCGCGCGGACAAGAGGGCAAAATGGAGAGAACCATTTGCTCGACGAGGTGGTTTATTTTATTGTTTTTTATAGCGGCGCGGCACGTACGGTGCCATTGTTTGATTTTTATTGGACCGATAATTTATCGGGTCGAATATCGATGATGCTCATGCGTTGTTTCTTACGATGTGCACACTATCGAAGACAGTAGCTCTCTATCGATTTCATTGTTGAACGAGGAGAAGAGGGATACTTGGCCGTCGCTTTGGCTGAATTCGAAACAGCTTTTGCCTCCGTGCCTCCGCAGACACTTACGAGACTTGAAATATTCATGATATATTCGCGGCGCCTATATGTTGCGGGACTTACCGTTAGACGCTTTGTATCCGTATCCTGATACACGCGCGGTCATCACGGGGTATTTGTCTTTCAGGCTTGTTATTTGAGAGCGATACTAACGAGAGCGTGTAAAACGAGAGTGTAGCGCTTGCATCTGCCTCTGCGTCGTCAAAGTATCGTGAAACCATCGCGTTGCGGTAAATTCCAGCCGATATCGCCGCTGAAGATTTGCCGGCCCAAGTTTTTCTAAATGATTATGAGATACGAGAAGTTACTTGGATACAATTTCCACGCAACAAGATAACGCCTTCATAATTTAAACTGATGCATTCTACGCGGAACGGGAATCACCGCTAAAACATATTATTGTCGAGGAAATTCCTGGATATGTCCGTCGTACCATTTCTGCCGCGTAAAGTTTCCCGTCGTTTTCTATAACTTCGTCGTGGAGAATCATTAGCGTTACTTCAGCGAGTTAATGGAACGCTGTTTCGAAACGTGTGTTTCGTGCAAATCGTCGTATCATCTGGATGTATCGCGAAGTAACTCGGAGAGAATTTTGATAGAGAGTCTTCCTAAAGTTATGCGATTTAAAATCAAATCAATTTATTACCGGAAAATGTACATTGCTTGAAACGTAAATTGCTTATTTTTATATGCAACGCAATATGGTTAAACGGTTTTTTTTTAATTTGAAAGACTATTAATCAAGGAACTGGCTCAGTTTACTTTTAGTGTCGATAAGCGTCAAATAGCCAATCGATCGTGGATTAACCGATCTTATGGTCGTCCTGGTGCTCAGCTTACACGATGTAGGTAATCCTCTAGATGCTCGTTAACGTTCTCGTTGATTGACTTGACGCTATTAGCCAGCTGCAACAATGACAAATGAACCTCTCACCAGCAGTTTCAGCTGAAACACAAACGTAAGCAGGTTCTTATCTTTCTGTGCGATCCGACAAGGGGTAACACGTGTACGTTTTAAATCTTTTCTCAACTGCGCTCGGCTTTTCTTTTTTTTATTTATTTAATTTCGCAGTATTTACTCGTTCTATATTGGTAGTAGGTCGACGAATTACATCTTGGAAATTGTCCAAGTACCGTTGAAAAGGGATTTATTGTATGACTTCGTATCTGTTCTTCAGACAACGAGAAGGCGCTTTCCTTTCAATTTGAGATTTTTGTATTTACCGAGAAGATTGTAAAAAAGAATTAAAAGCGGGGATCTTCGTCCTTTGAGGTTGTCTGTATCCATCGAACCAGGCCAATTGGTACTGGTCCAGGCGCTTTGGAAACGTTTCCTTTTATCCGTTTCGTCAGGCAAACGAGGCAACGACCCTTCCATTTGCCTCGTCTTCTTATCCGGTCTGCTCCGCTTCCGGACGAGTCGAGAATCTCGCAGAGATCCTCTCGCATGATAGTCTCAAAGATACCCGATCATCAAAAGAAACGAATTTGAAGCTGCGATTTAATCCTTTTGCATTCCAAAGGAGCGAGCTTTTTCTATCAATTTTCGCAATTTGCATCGCTCGCGAAGCGGATCGTAAAGCCGACGAAATGCGAAATAAATTTTGATGTTGCACGATACGGTCATTGCTGTGATTTACTTGACTAACAGCTTTCTTCGATTTTCGTTATTTATATATATATATATATGTGTATTCTAAGTCGTAAAATGCGCTTTTAGAGCTGAGCTTCTTAACTAAGCTGTTAAATAAGTCCCTGTAATTCTTGTTCTCCTACACAAACGCAATGTGATCTAATCAACGAACCATTACAGTCGCAAGACAGTATCGTGTGACTTTATCGCTTTCAGTTTTATAGCTTCCCTCTCTTACCAGCATTTATACACATGTAATATAATATATATTTATGCGATGATTAAAAATGGTAAAAAGCTCACGCGATCCGAAAAAAGAAGCGATTGGTCTAAATGATACTCGGAACAGCTCGAATTACGATTCCTGAATTGGCTATTATATAAAACGTTAAATTACATTTTTCATTAGCCATTTTCTACTTAGGATGTTGTTCTAAGAGGGTAATCGGCCTTGGCACCATTAACGGTAATGAGCGGGTTCGTCACGTTAATCGTATTCCGGTTGACATCAATCTTGTTGACCGTTTTGTAAACGGCAGTTTGCAAACATTTCAAGCTCAGATCTGCCAGCTTGATTCTCGTCTTCTCGACAACCGGTATACCGCGGAACGAGGTTAATATCCCATAATTTTTCTCTCCTCTGTCCACGAGTTATTTTCCTTTATGACAACGCTGATAAGATTAGTCGATAGAGCGAGCGCCGGGAAAAGATACTTCGCCGGTCGTATGCCATAATATTTTCCATCATCACAGCGCTCGTCTCTTGCAACAACTTGAAGTCCTAACGTTTGAATTATTAAAATATGATAATGTTCCAATGTACCAGGAACGACATTCGTCCTAGCGAAACAAGCTTGTAAAATATTGTACTTTTACATTGGAAATTGCACGAGAACTATTAATATAATTCAGTTATTGTAATTCAGCTAGAATTATAAATAATTCTACTTTAATTAAATATGAATATATGTATGAGGTAAATAATATATAATACTCTCTCGTTATCTTTTAAATAGAAAACAATACTAGATATTTGAATATATTTACGAATTAATACTAGTTATTTACAATTAAAGTTTACAAGAAACAAAAGTACATGTACGCAATTAACATTTAACAGTCGCATTTATTCATAATCCTTGAAACTATTAATCTCATTAAGAAGGTCTTAATAAATTTATTTTAATGCATGCATTATACAAAGCAAAATACGAATCAAAAACGTGAGGTGACAACTAAACGAGAGATACATTTAGACAAAAACGCGTCTGCAGTTTTTCATCATGAAAATGAAGGTGACAATGTAGATTTATATTTTACAAACAACAGTGAAACTGTTTCTTTAAATATGCTTATAGAGAAAAACTATAATCTATGAGAGTGCTATTGTATAATGAAAATAATTAAATTAAAAATGCACTGATACATTTTCCATTTGTGTATTGGATGGCTTATGGCTTTGAAATAATAAATTCAATAAATAATTTGTTTTGAAAGAATAAATCACACTATACATAATTTATACATGAATATATAATATACGCAATTTTTAAAATTATACATATAAAACGCCATAGCTTTATTAAATTCTTAAACAATCTAAATGATTTTCTGGCTTAGGTGGTCTTCATTTACACACTGTCGTGCAATTTTCAATCTCGGCTATGGCGGCATAGAAATCCAGTATATCTTGGGTAGCTTTATTTGCGCAACGAAGATTATCCGGCCTTCTTCCTCATTGTTCTTTGGCTCGGAAGAGATCGCCGTTTTGCCACGGAATATCACAGACATTTTGAATGTCAGATCCAGAATTCATGTTTATTCATGAATACCAACGATATAATTAAAACGGCCTCTCCCCTCCCCCCCCCTTTCTTTCTCTCTCTCTCATTTGTCGTTCAACAGCGGGTTTTGTTGCACGCATGACCGCATGTTTAAATACGGTTAATTGCTAACAGTAATGGTTCCGTCACCATTTTCTTTTCTAAACATGCGAGTAACGAGTCTCGTCCGTATTGTATTTTTGTGTGAAGTTTTCGGATTGTATTATTCGTTAATGAGATTTCTTTCTGGCCATCTTGATTGGCCCCTTTTCCGTCTCTGTCATCTTCATTGCGTTTTTTTTTCGAACTGTACAATATTCGACTTTTTTAAAGTTTAGCGCAAAGAAAATTAATAATATTATTGCTAAATAATTAAGTGTATATAAATAATACATATGTATATATTAAATTAGTATACCATTAATGTTTATAAGATATTAATATAATATTTTTCTTTCTGTTACAGGTGAGTATTATAATTTTAGCATTTGTCCCGATTGTATTGATGCGACATGCGACATTGATGATTGCGACAGGTGAGTCCTATTTTCGCACAATGCTCTGTCATTAATCATTATCATATCCAAATATATATGTTATTACAATGGCGAATAAACGTTTGCCAACGAAATTCCCAATAAATGGGAATAAAGAGGATACGATAATTAAAAACTATCTCTGATTATCGCTCAAAATATCAGTTAATGACACTGATGATGAAAAGCAAAGCTTGACTTCCTCTGCGTAAAATATTTTTAGTATAGAAGAATATTTGAGGATAATTATAAGATAATTATAGGATAATTATAGAATTATAGAAGGAACTCATATAAGCTTTTTACTAAATCGATATTATAGTGTTATAAATGTTAAATGAGAAAGATAATGAGAAAACTAGTGTATATTTACTTTGACATTATTGCCACACATCTTTCTTCCGTTATACTCTTTGAAATCCTAGAAATGCGCTCCAGTCACTAGCTGTGATTACGATCGGAACAATCAGCGTTTAAGCGTGTGTAAAGCTTGACGCCGGCCACAGGCATTAGAATATATCGGTCGAGAGTACATGGAGAAATGTGTGAATGCATAGATGTGAGTGTATGCGCATCAAACGAAGCAAGGCCAGCGATTAAATATTCATGAGACGTGGCGCAATATGCCTGATATTTACTTTTATCGTAGAAACTTTTCTTTTTATCGCTAGTAATACAGCATTCGCTACGAGAATCATAACGATTTTACAGTTTTGAAATCGTTGGAAATCGTGAAAAATTTATGGTCATACGTGCGAAATAGATTTTTATAACTTTATTTCTATTTTGACAGTTTTCTGACAGCAACGTTCGTTACCTTTTGAGAGGTAACCAACGATTTTAATTGTGAGAGTGCTGAACGTTGATTATAGAATAAAACCGCGATTTAATATCGATTTAGCAATTTGGAACGAATCGGCGGTCTGGTTCGTTTCAAATGAAAGAGGAAGATAAACTAAGAAAATATCGATGAACATTGAAAGGAAGATCGTCGATAGTTTGGTCCTAAAGTGCTCGTAGTTCTGAACGGAGTTAACGGAGTGTCGAATGACCATCGTACGACGGTTCGCTTAAATAGTTTCGAAATTTGATACATTCGGAGGGTAGCATGCACGTCAAGACCGATAAAATCCGCATTTTTCTCGCGTTACTTTGTGAGGGTTGCCTCTACCTTTTGTATACTCGTCACGAGTGAGTGTCCCTGATATATATCCATCCTTTTATATTGTGAGAAGAAAATACGGACATATAACAACGCGGAAGACAGTGTATAAACACGTATAAAAAAATCGTGAGATATTTAGAACTGCTTTTCCTACATGTGCCTGAAATAAAGAAAAAAATTAGAATTATAATTAAAAATTAAATATTTTTTAATCTAAACGCCGCGTGTTATTATATAATATTTTTATGACATTTCTTTTATCTATTTGGGATAATAGTAGTTCTGTTAAAAAAAAGAAATGTAACAAAATTTCGAATTTCAATATCGGTTTTGTGATTTGCAGAGTGATTTTTTTATATCCGACATTAAAATGAGGTCAAGCGTATCTCGGAGAAACTCATCTGGGAAAGTATTCGTGTTCGGGAAATCAAAGGGTTGCTTCGCTAGTTACCGCTAATTATGTCCCTCACTCGGCGAAACGCATGGATCCTGCTGATTTGTCTCGTGCAATTTGATCAAAGACACATTACAGCGAGTGCACATATTGGATTCTCTCTAACATGCGTAAATTCTGCCTGACTGTCTGCTCGATACAAATCGAATACATGAGTTCTATCATATCGCATAAGGGCATGTCTGATTTGTCGAGTTCACAAAATAAATTTGACACACACACATATACACATTTATGCATATGTACTTTCAATTTATCTTAAGGAATAGCCGAAGACATTATCTCGACGACGTGTCCGAAATTCGTCTTCTTCGTGATAATTTGTCAGACCATTTGACCGAGGACACGGGATCTCGTAACATTTTCTTTCTTTTTTTGTCGAGGGCCGTCCATCGAAAAATGGCGTGATTTTTCATCGTGGCGTGGCGATTATATGGGACGCACGAAACGCGAGGTGTAAAGGTTGACGTTGGTAATCAAGGTAGGGTCACCTAGTGATTTTCGTGAATGCCTCGATATTGGAGCAGATGATTCGCAATGGGAACTCGGTGGTTACATCCGACATTGAAAAGGCGACGACGCGGTACATACCGCAAAATTCTCGTCGAATTGAGACGAGCAGCACGCCCGAATGCTTCAAAACTAAACGAGCAAACTGGGCTTCGCTGGCCATAAACACCTTGCGGCTTTCGTGCTTTGTGAAGCTTGCCTCCGATATAAAGAAGGAAGGAAGGAAGGAAAGCTCGAGGCAGTGCCGCCGTTACAGCTAGAACCAATAGTTTCCGCCGCGTTGCAATATAAAAGAGAACGGGAGACCTTACGACCTGCCAACGTATGTCCATAAAACCAACGAATGAATACTTCCGCGACAATGGCTCCCTTGGAATCACACGTGAAGATTAAGGACCGTCAATGAGAAACAAACTGATATGTTGATTCATGAGTATTCCTCTTGGGAAATCATTGTTTAAAATTATAATTTTATAAAATCGCCCGACACAATCCGCTTTGTTTGCACTCGTATAATAAATTTTATAGATTTTATCTTATATTTGATAAGTTTATTTTTTTAAGAAGATTAACGGTCGCGTGATGAAATCTTATTTTGATCGTATTAATAAGGCTGATTAAAAGGAGTTAAAATATAGTGATATAAATGAGGTCTAACCGAGTTAAGGAGTTGAGGGAAATGGAGAGAGAAAAGATATATCTATCGAGCGACATTATGTTGCATAGCCTCAGCCATTCGTTTTATTGGTAACCATCAAGTTCATCGATAACCTCGAATTGCCGTTACGAGAACTACCACGTAAGCACAGGACAAAGACGGTGCTTCGTGAGACAATCGACCGATCGAACTGGAATGGAGCGACTAACCCAACTCGTACAATTCGCTTGTTTCGAAGTAATCGGCAGAACGGACCATCATCAGTTAACATGACGCGTTTCAAACTGATTTCAACCTTATGTAAATGATTTCCGAAGGTTGGAGCGCCGATAGTTTCCGAGGCAAGATAGTGCCCGAGCGTCCCAGAAATCGCTCGACCAGAATTATCTAATTGGAGTTCTCCCATGAGCAACGCATCTCCTGGCTCCGCGTCTCGTCGATCGCCGGCGAAATTATCGACCGACGGGGGGTTATTCTTGTTATTGCCTCTCCGTCCTCTCGCACGTCAAGATACTTCTGTATGCACGTTACCGAAGCGAAACTGAATATAACTCGTCCGATGGGACGGGCTAAAAGCATCACTGCCGAAGTTTCGCAACGGTCTCGGACCTCTCGGACCTCCGACTTCGATCCTCCGCAGAAATAGTATCTGATGGTGGAGCGATAAGAAGGCGAAACGGTAGATCGCTCATTCCGAAATCATACTGCTATTTCAACGAAATTATAATACTCGATATCCTCTTCGGCTAGGAGAAGAAATTCTACTTTCGTTCGTGACCGCAAACGAGGTCATCGAAAATCATTAAAGTCGTATAGATTTTATTTTCAGCGCCGCTAATGAAACGATAGTTACGATTTCGCTCATCGTCGGAATCGGGTGACCCGGTGTATCCGCGACGAGGAATAATCTGTAATCGATAAATCTTTCTGTAACGCAATTTCTTTCCTACAATCTCGGTCAACGATCCTTTTGCTCTTCATTGAAATTCATTCGTTCACGAAAGCATTCGATTCACACTTGCTTTGCTTCGAATGGAGCGTTCGCGCCTTGAGTAACGTTAGAACATCGCGTTGCAATGTCGTCGTCCGTTCAGTACGCGGGCAAAAGAAGCCGTACGAGAAACCCTCGCTGTGATTTACGAGGTCGCGCGGAAGTTATGACAGGGGGCTTGTTCCTCATGTATTTAGTTCCCGCTTAATTAATGATTTTCATCGAGCCGAGCATGCGCTCACCCGGTTAATTCGATGTCCTTACATTTTTACGATAGCCGTTCATTCTCGTTTCATCTGCCGCATAATTTCATCTTTATTCCACTTCAGAAAATGTGTACAGAAAAAGTATGTGTATATATGTATGAGTTTCGGTGCATTACATTAATATTAATGAAACACTTTCTACGGGAATTAAAGTGGCAATTACTGCTACTTTAACATTTTCTGTCGTTTTATAACGATTTCTTTTTTACTTCGCGAAGGAAGCGTGTCTTCATCGTATGTAAATTCCCTACTTGGAATTGTTCGTCAAGTCATTCATTTCATAATAAATGATATCGCGAACAATCAGCCCTTTTACATTCTGAAATCTCATTAATTATCATTAAGGGTTCTGCTGCTCCGGACAGCGGAACAAGCCCTCGTGCGCTTCGAGACAAATTCTCTAATCGAGAACAGGTGTTCTCGTGTACGCGCTCGCTTGCCAAGAATTCCAGCGACTGACGTCGTCGAACCTTCGTACGATGAACAGCAAAGTGCAAACGAGCGTGGAGTCTCAAGAACTGGAAAGTAAAAAGAGCAGCTGACGCGGAATGCTCTTTGGAAGTGGGACGGCAAGATTTTCTCTAACAACACGCTCTGAGACTCGTGCCGTGCCGGAAATGACAGGGAGCGGTCGACGGTTGTCTTTCACATTTTGCCTTATCCCTTGACTCTCTTTCCTTCCGCTTCCTATATTGACTCTTTCTCGTCTCTTTGGCCCGTCTCGGAGCTTCTTATAGACGTGTCTCACTTTTCCGACAAGTCGCACCGATTTCATATGTTTTAAGTGCTTTCCACTGTAGAGCTTGAACTTTTAAAAATCCACTACTCGCAATATTTCACCCCCAAATTCTAATCCCTATAATCCAGCAGAGTTTCTTGCGCGCTTACTCGAAGTGATCGAATTGGATTCTCGTCGAGCAATGTCTCAGTTTCTTTTGTCACGTTTGTAAGATGCATTGTGAGGTCTCTCTCTCTCTCTCTCTCTCTCTCTCTCTCTCTCTCTCTCTCTCTCTCTCTCTCTCTCTCGTCCAATTTCTCGCTTTCTGGTCCGAATAAACATGGAGCTGAACGGCTGGCTCGAATTTTCTAAATGATCAGGCAAGCTTGTTGCGTTTTGACCCCTTGGCCGTTTTCCAAATACACAACTCGGCTATTTCGCTAAGTAATTGATGGGCGTCCGATCGATCACAATCGAAAATGCTGACTCGTCGTTGCCGGCAGACCGGGAAATAAGCGAGACAGTTGTCATACCGATCGGAAGCAAGAATATCTAACTTACAAACTTGTTACAAACAACAAACTTCTCTCAGACTTGAGAGTAGCGAACGACATTTGAATGACCATGTAGTATTTTTTGCTCGGATCCATTTATCATGCAGTACTTCCTGATGTCTTTTTTTTTCCTGTATGGAAATACGCACGGCACATATATTTTCACTTTTATTTTTCCGTAATGTTTGTTAGATGAGCGCACGTGGAATCTAGAGTCGAGAAATAAGTTTCATGATCATAAACTAAATTTACATATATTGGTAGGCAAATGCAAATCACTAAGCGCCTGTGTTTGCCATTATATCGGCAGATTTTACATAAACAAGTTTAGCATTCGAGCCACACAAGCTCACACAAAGCCAAGATAACAGATAGAGTAGACGGAAAAAAAAGTGTGTAGATTTTTAGACTAGTGCTTTTAGAAAGTTTTATTCGAAAATTGCGAGAGGGAGAAAGAGCGGGAGCGAGAGAGAGAGAGAGAGAGAGGGGGGGGGAGGGAGGGAGGGAGGGAGGGAGAGAGATTGCCGGAACTTACGCCTGCTTGTTTCATTTTCAGGATGGTTAATTTCCTCTGCTTTTGTAATTTATTCTTCAGCTTTGCTACGGAGCAACCTAGGATACTTCGCGTTGTTACACTACACTTCCGGCTTTCCGCTGAGCCGGAATCAAGCAGAGCTCGTACTCTCTTTCTCTTTATCTCTCCATCTTATCGTGCTTTTCTCTTTTATCCGGTGCCCGCACTTCTCATTCGCCACGCAAATCTCAGGCCGACCTTCCATCCCATAACTGATATTCAAATTTTGTTTGCACGGAGCAGCGAAGACGTCGGGACTTCTATACTCGAGCTCGATGCTTATCCGTTAAGCCGAGTTTTGCATTATATTTCTCCTTTTATTGTCTGAAATTGTGACACAAACGCGCTCGCGGAACTGCCTGAGGAGATTCCGAAGGAATTGCAATATCCGCGCGCTCTCACGAATTATTTCCTATTTTAGCTGTGTTATTTCTAGCAGCATATATTTCGATAATATAGTTTGACAAGCTAAATGGACCGCATAATAACCCAATTGTAGAAAATAAACGCTCGTGGCTGTTTGGCCGACTAAACCAACGCGAGACCAACGACGGTGATGCGATAAAGCAGAAACGACCGCACAGGTTTCAGGTAAAAATCAATGACTGGCTTTGACAAAGTAAAACTCGTCGTCCTCTCGTGGCACAATCCTCTCGGCCACGGACACGATTGATTATCTACCTTTCGTGAAAATGGGCAATCATTTCGGATGCCTAAGTAACAGCGGTTCCACAACAACAAGTGGCTATTGGCGTGCTCTCGGCTTCATAACCCGGCTACCAGCTTCATCGATTGCTTCGTCGACGAGCAATTAATTAACGACAATTCGATTTACATATCTATATTAGAAAATTCTACAATCTCGTTTATATGTTTTCGGAATGCACGTGTAACATTTTTTAGCGCAGAGTTTACGTGAAAATATTATTCTTTAATTTTATGGATAAACACATTTCCATCTTGAGTTCTATATTCCCTAGACTGCATGCAAAATGCGTCCTGCAAAAAAATTGCAATCATACAGCACCGAGTTATAAACATAATATAAACAAACGGGCTGTGTCATCCGTTATCTCAATACTTGTAACGCGTGGAGAATTAATTGCGACTTTGTTATAATTATTCGAGAGATTATTTTTGAACAGCGTACGGTTACAGTAAATTATTTCATCACTACGTGTAAAAATGTTCTTTACACGTGCGCAAGCTTCAATCTGGTTTTCTCGGTCGATCGATACTTACGAAGGAGTGGTTTAAACTTGGACAAATTTAAATATTTAATGTCACGTGAGATTGGTGATATTGCAGCGAAACTGCATTGTCAGTTTATTTGCGACATTAATTACATATTAATGTGAAGTATTACATGTTATTGTCGTAAGTATCTTCTTAGCACTTTTAACACGTAACACAGAATACAACTATAATGAGACGACGTGCTAAACGTCGATTTTTACTACTGAATGTTACATTCAGTCTGTCTCCGTTGCCAACTCTACAGCTCTTTAATTACGGAAAGTTTGGAAGTTTAGACGTGGGATCTATGTCCATGCTCGAGCCATTCTAACTTTCTTCTGGCAGAGCAGATCTCTTATTCTTTTCACATCACGGTACTTCTAACTCTGACAGGATTAAAACATTCTTATTTTGCTGCATTTATCATTTTGTATCCTTCTTTTACCATTTTGTAACTTCTCGTTTGAATCTCATATATTTATGTAAATATATTTTTTCTTTCCCTTCTTTAACGCATAAAACTGATTATGACAATTTAGTGTAATGAAATGTAATTATTAGTGTAATGAATTTAGTGTAATGAAATTAGAATAATGAGTGATTAGTGTAATGAAATGAGGGATAATTTTCGCATTAAGTAATACACATTACCTAAACATTTATAATTATAACAACTGTTATCGCACGGTTTTCTGGAGATGCGAGAACTGGTTTGTTTGACGAAAGATGACTGGTTCATTTATAGGAATAGGATAATCATTTAATTTCGATAACGATCCATAATAGCACGCACCATCCATAATGGCGCGACCATGAAATTGGTTAACAAGCTTCCCATTATGTCAGGACAAAGTAGCTTCTAACTATTATGAACGACCAGATTAATACGTGTCGTACTGTCTTCGGGTTAGAGTTACATGCAAACACAATAATATACCACAGCAGTTGACATTGCTGGTTGCTGGAAATTCGCAATACCGTGTCGCTTTTGTGGCGTGCGAATTAATGAAAGTAAATGACGATAAAGCGAGAGTTTAGAAAAATTTGCATTTCTTTTTAATATGCGAAGTCAGTTTGCGTTTTTAATACGGTTTAAAAAGCGTGTTAGTAAGAAGTTGTATTATCCGTTTTTACGTTATATTCTTACATCATATAATATAGTCGCATCATCCTATACATTTTACTCCAAAAGTAATATGTATCTTATATCAGAAAAAGTGAATATTTTTTTACTTAATCTGTGTCCATTGGGTTTCATTACTAGGCTCACATAACTGACGTACGAGCTAGAGAACAAGGATAAATTGACTCGATAAAGTATTATGTTTCTCCTCTTTTTGATTTAATTTCGATTAATACAAAACACATTATCTTATCTGATTTAAAAAATTGGAAATATTCACCTAAATAAAAAAACAAATTTAATATTATAAATTAAATTTGCAAATTTAAAATAAAGAAAATCTGTAATTTCTGATAATTTAATTTAAATTTTCAAAATTCAAAGGAGTAATCGTATAAATTAACATACATCGATTTATTTATCTCCACATTGTTATTATCTACACATTGTTACTTAATAGCGTAAGCTTATTTTACAGAAAAATAAACCACATGTACGATCTCGGTGTAAACATTATATATCTATATTATCGCTGCGGTAATTATTAAATTATTCGCAAACAAATCCCTTTAACTGGACACATTTTTGCCGCGATAGATTTGGATTCGCCTCCGATTTTTATCCTCGGTTGTGCGCGCACAATGCCTCCTCGGTAAAGCGCATACGTATTTTATGCCGTACCGACGCTCGGCCCGGCCCGCCATTTTCCCCGGACTCAACCTTAGGGGTTAGCCACGGTGGTTAACGACGAAGAACCGCTCCGTCCCTTCCTACCTCTCGGCTCCTCTCTTCGTCTCTCCACTTTGGACGCTCCTCCACCTTCTTTCGGCCGTCTCTCTGTCTCACGCTTTCTCTCTCCTCCACCATTCCAACCCCTTTCTCCTCCAGTCCCCTCTCCCGGAAAATCAATATGAAGTGGCGTTGGTATACGACGTGGTGGCTGCTACCGTGTGTGCCATCTCTCTCTGACCATCACGACCTTTCCTTTCTGCCTTTTTCCGTCCCCTCTTTCTCCACGTTCCTCCCTTATTCCTCTTCTCATTTTCTCGTTTTCTTCTTCTTTTTCCTCTCGGCGTGCAAACACGACCGTCCCTCGTGCATCGTCCGGCACTCCACTGTGTTTGGTTCTTCCGCCCGACGCACCTTGTATCTTCACCATCAAATCCACCTAGGTCTCCCCAGGGGCGCCAGAGCTCAGACGGCAGCCTCCGGCCTTGCCGGCAGATTGCGACAGATCGGTCACCGAGTCACCAGAATTCATTTGAGTTGCCTGGCTAACTGGTTGGCTGGCTGGTTGGCTGACTGGCTGGCTGGCTGGCTGGCTGGCTGGCTGGCTGGCTGGCTGGCTGGCTGGCTCGTAGGTCAACATCCACCATTCCGCCACCACTGGTTGAATATCGCCGCGTGGCGGCGCCGTGCGTGTCATCGTACTTTGCGCTTCCTTTCGGCGAACATGCCGTCGCCATTCCATTCGCGTTTACTCGCTCACGCACGCGAGAAATATAATTTCTCCCGAGATCGCACCCAAGCGTCTCTGGGCGATTCAGACAAATG
This sequence comes from Tetramorium bicarinatum, assembly GCA_928718305.1. Lineage (NCBI taxonomy): Eukaryota > Metazoa > Arthropoda > Insecta > Hymenoptera > Formicidae > Tetramorium > Tetramorium bicarinatum. The sequence continues at coordinate 670,979 of OV788321.1, forward strand.
TGCGAACAAACGGGAACGAGGGATAAATCATCGATCATCGTACGATCAAAAAGTAGACTTTCGCACCCTCCTGCCTGCCCTTCGTGTCCTCACCTCGTACAACTCGAATTTTATCTCTCGCAAATCGCCGCGCGAATGCGGTGTACGCAACTTTGCGCACCGTCTCGATCGATATATCGCCGTCGCGGCACGCTAACGACGCAATGCATCGTGATCTGGTTTTGATAACGCTATTCGTTTGCGCGATCTTTTTCGTTTTCAGATATAAGAAAGAAATTTCTTTTCATCCAGCATGCGCAATACTTATACATCATACGCGATACATAGCGGAATCATGAAAATTCTACGAGGTTGAATGCATAGCTTCCCGCTTTAACGTTCTTGATGTAGCACCGTGAATTTCTAAGATGGTACCTTTCCCACGGATACGGAGGTGTCTCTAGCATTGTATTAAAAAAAAAATAAACATAAACATGATATAAACATAATAGAAATCTGAGAAAAATCTGTACGAAGCAAACGTGAGCAGAAAATAATCGTGCAAGAAAAATTATAAATTATAATTCGGGTTTGTCAATTGTTCTTTTTAAAAATGTTTTCCTTCCCTCATCGTAAATCTTACGACATACCGTTACACATACATAAATCAATTTATCGGTTTAGAGATAAGTTGAATATATACTAAAAAGGAGAAAAAAGGAAAGATAAGTGTAATGCCCGCAGAAGAAAATCCCTTTTCGCTGGGGCGTTCTGCGGGGAAAACACAGCACTGCGCCATGCGCAGTGGAGTCCTGGTCGGGGCAGGGGTGGTGGTTGGTGCGCCCTAGGGGTTGCTCGTCGCTGTAGTATGGAGAAAACGGGGGCGCGGGGAGGGTGGGTTTGGCCAGGTAGTCGTGGCGAGAGGGTCCGCGGGGGTTGCACGGGAATGGTGGGAAAGAGTCACGGCGGTGCGAGAGACGAAGCGACGCGAGAGGACGGGGGGCACGCTAGGTTAGTAGCGGAGGTACACGTTGTACCAGCCGGCAGTAGCGAGTGCCGTGCTTAACACGGCCTACACGGCCTTCCCGCTGCGCGCGTAGACCGTAAAAGGCGGCCGCCCTCACGTCGATCCGTTTCTACTTGCGTCGCCGCGCGCCACGTCGCCTCGCCTCGTTTCGCCTCGGCGTCGCCTCGCCGCACCAGGCGACCGTCAGAGCGGCGACCGCGCCGTGTTTTTCCCCCGAATACACGGGCACGGGACGCGCGCGCCCGGCTCTGCCCGCCGAGAAACCCGCGACGAGGTGTGGATAATGGTAGCGAGGAAGTGCCGGCGTCGTCGTCGCCGTCGAGTGGCGTCCCGCCGTCGCCGGCAGCCCGAGCGACGCTACTACTACTCGCGTCAACGACAGTCCGACGAAGGCGCGGAGTGAACGGCCTCTCCCGCTCTCGCAATCGACTCCTCTCGGCACTCCAGCACGCCCGACGCTCAGGATTTTAAGGCGTGGAGGAAGCTCTCCCCGTGCGCGTCAACTCCGACGGCGATGCGTCGTCTTCGTCGACGGTGCGTGCGCGCGCGTGCGTGCGTCCCAACGTACGGGGGGGAAAAAAGGGCTTTTCGCACTGCGGGATAGCGTGCGCTGATCGAAGGGACCCGGGAGTGAACGGCGTGTATTCCACGCGGCGGCGTGTGTTCTCGCGTGAGGCCTCGTTCGCGCTAAACGAACGCTCTCACGTTCCTTCCCACTCTCGGGAACTTCTCGCGTGAGAACTCGCGGACAGGCGTGAAAACTCTCTTTCGCGTGGAAATTTCGTGAGTGCGCCAATGATACGTGCGCGCATTCTTCTTCTCGGATATTTTCCTTTTCAATGTAAAGGAACAAGAAAAATAAAGTATACTCGCGCTGGTTCCCAGCTTATGACTCAGTGATATATATATACATATATATGTCGAAATCGATTGGCGTTTAATTAATAATTAAAGTTGCAAGATTGAAATTCGATACACGGCCAATTCTCATGAAATGAATTTTATTACAGAAACTTTTAAAACGATTTGTTATTAATTTGTCCATAAATAAAAGATTTATTAATCATCTATAGGAGGAAGGGGATACATTATTTAATAAACAACTTTTGATACTCTGTATCTATTAGAAATTTTGCATAATTGGTATTCAAAATTCCAGTCTGAGCAGAGAAAAACAATAAAGGCGGATGTATCCTATTTTATCGGAAAAATATTGGCCGATTATACCGGCAAAGATCGATACGTTAGACAAACAGATGATAGGCTTCCCAGATTCGTAGTTTGCGCAAAATAAAGCCCAGCAAGGCAATTTCGGCGTGCCACGAGAATCCCTTGTTGTAACGGGACTATATCTGACCAGCACCTTGCTTATAGTCAAACTAGCTTCCGCTTGGTCTCCCAATCAAACATAATGAAATTCTACAGTTTTACGTTCTCGGAAATTAATATCGCGAATGAGTCGTCAAAAAGAAATATATTTTACACCGATTCATGCTGAAGAGTAAATTTTCAACGCTTTGATAAAAAATATGGGACGGATTATATAAAAAATTCAGAGCGGATAAATCAGTAATTTTTCTAATTAACGTACTTATATATATATAAAAAGGGCGGCAAATATTTTCATGGAAATTAATCTGGTGTCGGCACATTCGCGTTATATAATAGAGTAATACTACTTAAATATGTGTCTTTTCAATCAATACGCTATAACGCGCTGTTTAATTCACGATGCGGTACTTATTTTTAATGTAATCAAATTTTTTTAATGTCGCATACTTTTCTAAAGTAGTAAAGAGCAATATACATAGAATTATATACATAGAATTGTATACCGTCAATGAACTTTCCATAGACTTTGTATAGCTGCTAGATAGGGCAGGAATGTAAAATGGAAAAACTCATTTTATTGGCAAAGTATAAAAAGAAACGAGAGTGTAAATCTTAGCTAACAGAGATTACTAGCCACTAACATTTTTATTCCCATGCTGCGACTGCAGTTAATTACTTTGGAATTAACATAACAATTACGAAGAAACAGCCAACGGAGGGAGACCAGAATCTAGTTATTTATTTCGAGAAAGTTAGTTTTCCGGTTCAAGGGACTGTTATCTTCTTCTCTTGAAGCCTGTTTGTAATAACGTAAACTATCAAGTTACAAACGCGAACTTGGTTGTAAGTCTCTCAAAATGAAGCGAAATGCAAATTTGCTAATGCTGTAACTTCCACGATCGAATGGACGAAGTAATAAAATAATTTTCAGAACTTTCTTGATTACGTGAGATTCAATGCTCACTCTTCGTAACGGAAGTTATGAGTTCTTGATGATGAAATTACACGCGAAACATTTCTCGTAAGTTATCAGAGCAAAGCGAACTCAGCTTGAAATATTAAAACGCTCTAATAGGCTCATTTGTCTATTAACATCTTTTCAGAATAAACTGTATACACGTAGATTTCAAGTTTCATGCTCAAAAGTAAAATACTGCACGAGAGAAAATCGAATCTCGCAAACCCTATCCCTCTTACCCTCTCGTGGCACGTTGCCGCTTAACGTTCCGCACGCGATCACGGCGACAACGAGCTTCCTTCCTAAGGCTGGCGTCAAGCCCACGATAAAGCCGAGAGTAAGATGCGTGCACATGCCGGCCGTCGAAAAAAAAGACGGGGACAATTGTCGTTTCCGGCGTGAGTGAATTATGAGACAGCGACACATCGACCGACACGTGTTTGTGCTTTCAGTGGCTACCGCGATCCATCGTAACCATCTAGAGACTCCTCCGATGAGAGAGAGTGCGCGAGAGAATCGTGACACACGAGAGGAGAGTCAAGTTAAAAGAGTGTTTTGAAATATCTCAGTGTTATTTCACGAGTGTTGCGCGAGGAAAAGAGAGAGAGAGAGAGAGAGAGAATCGTGCGGAATCGCACAAAACGGAAGAATCGGTGAAAGTGGAGTAACTGGAGAAGAGGAATTCGCGATTGGAGATGTGCGAATGCAGTTGGATACACGTAGGGGCCAGCATTGTGAAATGAATATCTCGTGACATATCGAGAGGAGAGAGGATAAAATCGGGCGTGAGAGTGCTCGATAAATTACAAACTGGTCTGTGTTGTTCTAACGCGATAACGTCACCATCAACAATAAAAAAAAAGATCCTATTAATATTATAATCCTCTTCTAAATATATATGTATAATAATACTAATTTGTGTGGAGTGTGATTATAAAATTTACCATTTGTTCCAAGTTTGAGAGATATATCGCCGTATAAGAGAAATCTATAAATATATACATATATGTATGTATACGTGTATATATATATATGTGTATGTCGTTGACGAAGATGATATAGAGGAAATACAGGCGTGAGAGCCGGCACGAAAAGAGAGAGGAAAGATGACGCTTAACGACCAAACGAATGTTGTCAATTACTATTTAATCGTCGTGTTAAAGTTTTCACGTTCAATTATTATAAATGTTAAAGTTGGTTCGTCTGTAGTCCCCCGTTAAATAATCTACCTCTCTTAAGTATCGACAACGAAAAAGCTCGGAAAACGGCCTATAAACTGTATCTATGTATAGAGTGCTACGGATCTCGGCAATGATTGTACCTGGTTTGATAAGGTATTAAATCTTTTTCTCGCGGAAAAGAGAAGAAACGAGAGCGCCGTTTTTCCCGTTTTCGAAGGTAAGAGAACGATTTACTTTTCAATTTGTCCAAACAGTTTCCATGGTGATAATTTTATATTCCCGGTAAGGTCAATCCTTTTATACCACGATCGTAAAGTCAAGTTACTTGTGACATCGGTAGGCAAATCTAAATTGCACCGTCGCTTTGTATAATTATTGTTTGCTGCTATATTTAATAAAGTGAAAACTGAAAGGAAGGCTTTTATAGTCCAAAGCGGCTTAACTATATCTACGTGTGTGTGTCACATTTGATATATAACTTGTCGAAAGGTTTAAATCTCGGTGCAATTGCAAGAGGATTCGAACATAACGCTTTCGAGTACGTAACGTGACACACCTCTTGGCTCGCTGCAACTTTTATCTGGCCTGCGTGCATACCGATACATGTGTACGATACCCGCCGCGACTCCCACGATGTCATCTATCCAACATTTACTCCACAGTCGCAAAACCGGAGGAGAGAACAAAACGTGGTGTACCGCGGCCGATTATTGCCACGCGCTTGTACAATAGGTTTTCACAATAGAGCGCCATACATTTGTCATTGTCGTGCTCGCCTTCGGGCGCCGCAACGTCCGCGAACAAGAATATCATTCGCACAATATATCTATTGTTCTAAGAAAAATGTAGGAATAACGGCGCAATTCTTGATGGAAAAGTTGTGAGTGTAAACGAATCGCGTAATGTTACTGCGCAGGTTTCTCGCGACGTAATTTATAACTTCTCGAACTGCACATTAAATACCATTAGCTGCGAACTAATTTAATCCACGTCTCTTTTAATGAGCTGTTAATTATCCCGTTCTGAACTTTACTTGTATTTTATCTTAATCGCATTATGCGCAAATTGCGTAACAAGTCCAAGTTCAAAGTAGACGAGCATTTTATGTTACATGACGTAACAGAGACGCTTCTCTTCCTATTAGATCCGGGAAATTTGTCTTCATTTAAACGCAAGGCTTTTCTACGCAGCGGGAAAAAAGTCTACGACACGCTATTTTCTCCAAGTTAGGGGCACCAATCGGGCGGCGTACGAGGCCAGTTAAATTGTAATTTGTGGGCAAGATATAACCGCGATCTTCGCGTGAATTCTCGCTGATATCTTTGCTCCTTCCTTTTTCGTCGTTTCCTTTTGTCGCCGTTCACCTGGTCTTTCCACATCGTTGATCTCAATTACGTACCAGCCAGTTTGCTCGAACGGCAGATCTCTCTATTATACGAATGCTAGCGACAAGTTGGAGCGGAATAGCACTTAGTAAGACAACTAGGTCTTCTGATCGACTTGATTCAATCGTTTTCGTAGAAAAAAAAGATGGAATCTAGAGATATAACTAATGTATAGCAACTTAATATGGCAACTTTGTATTCTTCCCTTTTTAGTCATTTGGCAAAGTTAATGGGTTTGCCAATAATCTTTGATGTCAAAAGCGAGTGTGTGCGAAACCGTGTCAACACACATTTGTGGGCACATTTTCGAATTCACAAACATTGAAGCTTAGTTGTGCGTGTCCAAAGGCTTATCGCGATGGCTTTGATGTATTTTGATCCTTAATGTTTCATGCAAATCCTAGGACGGCAACAAAGTAATGTAACGTATGATATCGTGATATCGCGATATCGCGACAAGTAATATGCAGATTGCAGTTTTGCAAGCAGCGCCGCGAATAGCGCCGCGTTACTTTCGACACGTTAAAAATGCGGCGTACGATATTATGTTTTTCAAGCCGCCCAAGTACTAATTAAAATTTAATAGCGTTTCTCGGGGTATTACAATATTTAAACGTTCGATTCGCGTTCATTAATGCGTGACCAGCGGCCCGGGAACAAATCGATGCAATTTCAGCGGAACGGCTAATTACCGCCGACCGTTGCATCTCGCCGCGTAATGCTGAACAATTCTACGCAAATCGTCGAAATTTTTCCGTTGAAATCACCGTGAAGCGCGAACGCGCAGTTGCTCTCCAGGAAACAGTGAGGCATAACGCCGCAATTGTGCGGAAATCAAGATGCACCACGGACACGTATGTGTCTGAATTGTCTGCGATGGGTTCGCATTCGCGAGAATTTATTGATCAAGACGCGGCAAAGTGGTGAGAGAACGTAGGCGTCACCACTGTGAAAATTGAGTTGGAAACTTCGGGCGACGTTAAACGCCCGTTCGTCTATATGCGGCGTCAGGCATTCGACGACGTCGTGAGCGGTCAGTCGCGACATTGTGTCCAGCATGTCTAGCTCCTGTTGTTTCCCCAGAGCGCGAACAATCCTGTCCTTCGATTCGAGCAGGACATGTTTGAATGTAACATACCAAATTGAATTTCGCATCGCCTGTCACTCCTCCTCTCTGACCTCGTGCTTTAAATATTTGCAATCGATGCGCAAAAGTTCACGAGTCATTGACTCCTCTCCCACCCCTGGTCTGCACTTTTCTTCGTCTCGCCTATTCTCTTCCGTTCCGTTGATGCATCTGTCCATCTCGCTCTGTCTTCGCCGCCCCCTTTTCTTCCTCCCCGGTCTTTTCTTCAGCGATCTACTATCTTTCCTCTTCTCCCTCCCTCTCTCATTCTATCTTTTTCGTTCTTATTGCAGCGGCCGTTCCGCCTTGCTCTCCCGTCTCTTGTTCAACCCTTCAACACTTCGCTCGATCACCATCCTGCTTTATCTCCTCCTCGCGCAGTCTCTCTGCTCTCTCGTCGAACGGCTCGAGTCTGCCACTTCGAAAAAGCCGTCTCCCTTACCGTCAAGGCCGGGTTACTTCGAACTCGAGATACGTGCAATGATAGCCCATTCGCTGGAAACTCACTGCCGAGATTTCAAATTTCTCGTGTAATAGACATATATTTAAGTCTTTCCGACGAGCGGCGTCGATTAATGATTGCAGGCATATCGGGTTATTTTCATGAGAGATAATTCGTCTACAACACGCACGCGATTCAAAGGTAGTCAGTTGGACAAAATTCAATTTGCCCAGATACGAGGTCCTGGCTTGTTTTAGCGAGAGATAGTTTACAAAATAATACCCTTTAATAGCGAATAATTACGAAATGTTTCTAGGAAATAGCACATGCTACGAATTAGCATTTGGATTGTTTTTACATGTATAAAATAGTTTCTGTAGTAATGCCAGGAACATAGGAATAGAGATATATTATTACGCTTGCTAGGAACACAATTTATTACAGAGACATTGGAAGTTACGAAGAAATAACTCATCCCGAGACAGAAAGAATCTCTTTTTTGCTGCTTTTGAAACTTTTTTTACTCCATTACTTATATTATTTCCCAGGTTACTCTACGGTTTTCCATTTTAAACAATTATACTCGACTTCAAAAATTCTTCGCTGTCACGTTCTACTTCTGTCTTAGCGGTGTATTTTTGCTGAAATCGAAGACGACGTTTTCTTGAGGAATAAATACGTTCGTGTCAGCCTCAAGTTTACTGGTATTTTTGCGACTTCGCTAGATTGTCAACGATCGTGACACTCATCCCTGACCCCTCTTCCTTACTGTCGGAAAGTTCATACTAGTCCCTCTAACAATGAAGATAAGCTCACCACTGCATATTTCCGTAATTGCCGTTCTCGCGACACTTTCACCGCAGAATAATCCAATTGTCGACGGATTTTATTTCATCCCGTAGCATTGTAAATTAAAGATTATACTTAAGACACAAAGATCATAGCGATGTCATATCATGTGTTTTATCCCTCGTTATACGATGCCATTACGCTGTTTAATTTTATAAAAGCGGATGCCGACACTGCGAATGTAACGAGCCATTGGTGTAATTACATATCGACCGTTGGGAAATTGCCCAATTATTTGAGGAAATGTCATCTCATTTTTTTCTATATTTTTCTATCAGTACAGTCTATATATCTTTGCGATATTATAACTCAGATCGCTTTTACAGTAATATTTAAAAAACTTGAACTATCCTAACACCAAGTCATTAAGTATTCAAATTACCTGCCTTCAAGAGCAAACATTTCTTCTAATTCGCGGCAGAAGTAATTGTAAGTGACGTTTCCTTAATTTCAACGTCACGCCAGAGAAGGGTACTGCGTGATTTTATCTTCCAATTTATATTCGTAAATCCCAAGAGAATCTGTTTTTTTTTTGTTTTATGGAAATGTTTTGCATGAAATGCATTTCCAGTTGCCCAGTTGCAACAACACGTTCTACAAAATCAATATTACTTTATTTACTGCTCGTTGTTTACGTTGCGTTCTAAGCGCCACGTCGTAACTTCGTTGATTTTATCATTGCACATCCCAGACAAATGTCGAATTCATATCGCCGTCATTAATCCGAATATTTCATCATCGTAATTTTATTACTGCCAATTGGGTATTATTCTGAATGAGAACTTTATGACAATCGAAACACAATAGCCATTAATGTTAAACCTACGGATTCAAATTGTCTCGTCGACAGAATCATACATTTGATATTATTACGGTTGACATTATACATCTTTTGGAACTTCCGCCTTGGCGCCATGAATTTCGACTGAATGAGGTCGTAATTTGTATAATAATGAATGAGGTCATAATTCTTTATATAGCTAATGTCATTTGCTATAATAAGAATGAGCTGCTTTTTTCTCTATCTTTGTTTTTCTTTCTCTCTCTCTCTCCCTCTCTCTCCCTTTCTCTCCCTCTCTGATTCTGTAATAAAATATTATGATGAAATTAACGAGGTGCTAAATTCTGTTTCAATAAACACAATAAATTATCGGATCTGCAAGTTTGATAAATTAATAATTTAGCAGCCAACGAATTGGACCACAGAAGATGTATATTGACGAAATTTCAATGTACGTCGCGCCGAAATAAACGCATCACTCATCGCGTCCGTAACAGAAATACGTTGGTATTTGAAAAGTTTTTATTGATTTCGTATTCAACCACGAAACTCGCCATTGAATTTATTGCGCGAAAGCGCATTACAGGTCCCTATGCTTGGAATTTATAAAATTGAATAAAATTTATAACACTCCACAATAGAGCTTCAAAAATGAAACATTCGCATGATTATTTCGTGTTCATAGACATTTGATCTGTCTGATTTATTTTTTTGCAACAAGAATTCTATAATTCTACGAGAATGTTGAAAAATTTAACAGCGCGTCACATTTACAATGCCATAAATACGTGAAATGCTTTGTTAGAAAATTTGAGAACATTTTCGTATGATCATTGTATCAAGATTTAAACTTATTGAAATATGCTTGAGAAATTTTAAATATAACTCCGTGAGATCTGAATTTTATATTTTCCTAAATTATCTTGATTTAATACAGAAGTGTGTCACAGTGATATACAATTCATTTTCTAGAATCCGTTAGTCGAGGAGAAATGCAATTGAACGTGGATTCCGTATTTCTAACTATATATTTGTCTTTGGGGCGCGCTGCCTGTTTTTCATCGGGACAATGGTGTATGAGAATGACTTGAAAGATCAAAGGGTTCCAAGCCACACAGTCCGGGAGTACCATACGCGAATTCCATAGATTGCATTGTTGACCTCCCCTCGTCGTCTGTCCCTTTCTTTTTCCGCGCTGTTACATCTAGCGAGTGTACATTTTCCGCCGCCTAAAACAATTACATTGCGCACAAAAGCACAACCGACTCGTTATAATATAACTGTTCTTGAGGGCGCAGGATTCAAAACGGAGAATCCTGTCAGTGCTCGCATCGATGCAAGTTGCAGCGCGAGAAACGGTAGTACGAAAGTGCACTTTCGTATCTTGAGCGCGCAAGCTAATACTGCTATCAGTACGATTCTATCACTTTTCAATTACCTCTAACACTGTAGGCGTTGGCCCGGCAGGCATCGTGCTGTGATATTAGATAGTGCACTATGAAACTAGATAATGGTAACGATAGTTCCTTTATGAAAGTTTAAGACAATATTAACTTGCCAAACTTATTAATCGTTAAAAAACAATTCTTCTATTTAAAGAGAAATAATTTTAATAACTTTATAACTTCTTAATTTGTATTAATTAATTGGTGAGAAAAGAACGATTTACATTACTGCTTAATGATATAAAAATATTTTCAGAATTGTTATCATTCACTAAAATTGCTTTAGATTCTTCTACATATGACGTTTTTTGCGACTTAGAAAAGCATATTTTCGTGACAATAGCACGTTCGACAATAGAATTTCTGCTTTAATAACCGTGTCTCCGGATATTCCTATAAAAATCCCACCCGCGAACAAGTCATATGAAATCTGCATGAAGAAAGACAGTCAGACGAGGGCCCGCGCGAGGCTAATTCGTAAAGTTGACATGGATGTTACGAGATGATTAATCTTCCCCGGTTGGGAACGCATGAAGAATAGGAACGCGCGACATAGACAGAGCCTATTATCGTTCTCACCATCCCCGAAGATGATGGAACCGCGCTCACGAACTTTAGCATCTTTCATCGAACGAGAAAAAAATAGGGAGAGCGGAAGACATATTAGCGATTCGCGCGGATAGCACGTAGTCATATTCCTTTTATCTTCGCGCTCCGCGTCGTGATACCGTCGTAACGACGTAACCACGTTACCGTCTAATGACGCGACACGACCTGATACCGCGATGATGGAAAGAAATCGCGACCAGCGTGATACCTACCGTGGCGACGATAAATGGCATGGAAAAGCGAAAATTAAAAACACTGGCGCTCGCCTCGACACATTCGGGATCCAGCTGTTTTTATTTCACCCTCGAAAATGCCTGATGTGTTATTTCGAGTCCCATGGCGGAGTGCCGTATGCACATTTGTATTGTTTCGCTCTTTGCCATTTTTGATATTATCGCGTAAAAAGCTGCAAGCAAAATCTAAAACAAAGAAATGAAAACAAGGAAATGTTGTCAAGCGTTTCCCCTCGTAATTTAATTACTCTTGATTTATACTTACTCGTTGTTTTGCGCTTATAAAAAATTTGAGTATTCTATGACCTACAATTTTTATTTTTGTAAAACGGATAAAACTGTGAGATGCAGTCATCCTGCCGATATTATGTTTAGAAAGAAATTCAATCGCGACTGTTCTTCCAGACGCTTATTCGACTGACGTATCTGTCGCGAGAAAACGATAGATACGTCTGATGCGCGTCGCGATAATAAGATATTCTTACAACGTTGGCGCTTGCATTATTTGTTCGCTTTTACGTGTGTGACAATATTCGCGACTCTCCGTTTACGAAAGCAAGGTAGATTCGAAAAATTTAAATCGCAGCAGTGCGTCAGCCATCGATCACACATGCAATTCGCCGACCTCAACGCTACCTCATATCTCGTCGATCTCGCAATAATTTATCGCGGTCCCAAGCAAGCTAAAATCCTCGATGCTGATATATACGATGCAGAAACTGTTACCAATATATCAAACCGACGATTTCATGATTTTTCGTTATTGTCAGTATCTGGTTAAAAATTTCTTCTTTTTGGCTAAAATCATACGATGTATTTCAAATATTTAATATGCAAATAATATTGCTACTCGTATTATTATGCGCAATTAGAGTGTTATCACGATCTTTTATTACGCGATTGGATCTCAGCATCGGATGGACAGGGTAAAACATATCATCGTGTAACGATTTGGCGAACGTTTGTCGAGCGTGTGCACCGTTAAGGAACTACCGTTTGCGCGTTTCGCACCGTCTGACAGTCTCATACGGCGCATATCCGCATTGTGTCTATCAAGTAAACGTCGCTAGATCGCACCTAACCGCGCACGTCAGAAAATTGTACAGCTTGTCGAGGAGCTTACGTATGGCTGTAATCTTAGCGAGCTGGTGATCTATAGCACGCGAGGGAGAAACTCTATGGAGCTCGCCTAGACATTCGTGCCCTCCTCACCTTTCCTCCTGCCTACTTTGACGATAAATCGTACCGTACATCTCCCGTATCCGGCCACAGTCTCGGACGAAATTTTTCCCAATTTTCCGCGCACCAGGGAAAAAAATGATGCATATCTTCTCTTTTTACCTCGCATCCGTCTTTCACTTTTCCACCCAGTGTTTCGCAGCGCGGTTAACCGGAAGGTGATACATTCCACACTAGTGTATACGCTCTTTGAAATTTTCAAGTCAAGCAGTGTAACTGTAATTTCAGTTTTAAGTCACGTCTCTCACTTTCTTTACACGCCATTCGCGAGAAGAAACGGTGTAAAGCAGAGGCGAGAATATTTTACAATTTTATATGGTACACCCATATTTATATACACTGAGAGAAAAGTCCGATCATAATTGATCGGAAAATCCGATCAAAAGGTAACAAACGGATATTACCGATCACTTTAATCGGAAAAAAAAACCGATCAAAAATGTCCGATCAGAAAATATCCGATCTAAAATATCCGTTCGTTACTTTTTGAACGGAAAGTCCGATTACATTATATCCGATCAAAGATGTCTTGTGTCTCGTTCCTCGTATATCGTGCCTCGTGTATTACGTGCCTCTGTACATCAAAGTTGAACACATTAAGATCTGTTCTTGAAGAACTTAATGTCGAACAAGAAGTGATTAAAATTCTTCTTGGTGAATAACAAACGGATATTTTAGATCGGATATTTTCTGATTGAACTTAACCTTAACCTAACTTAATCAATGAGAATTTCAATCACTTCTTGTTCGACATTAAGTTCTTCAAGAACAGATCTTACAATTAATGTGTTCATCTTCGATGCACGGAAGCACATGATAATACACGAGGCACGATACATACACGAGGACCGAGACTGACCGAGACACGAGACAACAAAGCTCGTGCATGTACGTTTCGGCACAAGCGCAACTGCGCATGCGCATAATATTTCCGACATGTTTTAATCGGATATAGTACTACATTAGATCGGATATTATTACATCGGATTTTTTCTGATCGGACATCTTTGATCGGTTTTTTTTTCCGATTAAGTGAATACTTTGATCGGATAAAATATACTATTTTTATCCGATCAAATGCAATGTCCGATCATATTGTATGTCAATTTGAACGGATAAATAACTTGCGGCTCATTATCCGTTCATATTTCATCGGACACTACATTTCATCGGATAAAAGCATCCATCACTTCATCGGATAGTCTTAGATCCGTTCAAAATCGATCGGATAAGATGTTCGAACGGTTTTTTCCGATCAAAACTGTCGGATATTTTTCTCAGTGTATGGATACTTTATCGTCTTTATGTCTATTTTACTTTGTACATACATACATACCGCGGTGAGTTTCAAAGAGGTTGCATGCCATCCTTTGTATGTGACACACGGCGTTGTTGGAAGTTTTGCGAAATAACTCAAGGAAATACATACACACAAGGCCTGAGTGCTTTTGCACGTAATGAAACTATGTAGACACCATTCTCGAATTCTCATAAGTTCGCGGATGGGTTGGACGCGGTTTAAATGAGTTACATCGGTTACAAAATTCCATTTGCAAACTTAACCAGTTATGCTGCAGGATTAATTGGCGACATGGTTATAATGATTATAGCTATTACGTTCGATATTTTTATAATTAATTTGGTGTTCGTGGATGGGGAGGGAGAAGCGATTTAATGAAAATAACGGGTAAACACGTGCCATGTAATGTGATGATAATAATATCTGCTGCTATATCTGTCTCTCTCGACTGGTTAACGAAATTACGAAACAATTACACTATTTATTATTCCCTCTTCTATGCAGCTCATTATTATTTCCGCCACTGTGCACTGTACTTAGTTTGCGAGTGCACTAAAAATATTAAAATAAAATATAAAGCGATTGAATTGTAAAACTCGATTGGAAATTAATTCTCGCTGTAATATTAATCAAAGGAATTGGAAAATATCGATTAATGTCGACCATGTTTAACGTTCCGCTTTTGTACAACAATACGTTTCAGTCTATAGTCTCAAGATGAACGATGCCGCAAAACGATCGCATTTATATAGAAAAAAAAATCCAATCTCTTCCGACGGAAAACCATCGATCTTCCTCATGCGTCCTCGACGATGGATATGTGAATACAGCTAATAAATTGCGATCGAACGTAGCTTTAATGCGCAAGAACATTTCGTTTAATTCCTTAAAGCAAACTAGAGGATAGTGTATAAGCCGAGACGACACATTTTAATTTATGACTAAGCCGATGTTTTAATAATACGCATAGTACAATTTAAATAAAACTGTGCAAACTTATATTCACGTTATTTCCCCACTGAAAATATCTTTCGTCCCTGTGCGGTATTCGCGAAAATAAATATTGAAGATATACGATTTCCTGTTTTCTCGCTTTTGTAGCCGCTCTGTGACCCATGGGGGAAAAGGAGCTCGCTATATCCTCAACTACAGGAGCTTATTCTCGTTATTTGAAATTTTCTCAGATATCGCATAGTATGTTCTCAAATTGCAGTAAAACTCTACAATGAATACGATATATCTACTGCGATTGATGAGTTATCAATATTACTACTAATAGATACTTCAGAATATTGAAATCCGATGACAGAGATTACTTATATAAATTACTTATATATTTGCCTAGAACTCTAATGGCAATTGTACAAAGGCGCTTCCAACGAGACAAATATATGCGTCTGTTCTTTTTGTGCAACTCCATTGTTATTCAAGAAACTTCTCAAATGATTCTACCCCGACTATATAGTCAATATTTTCCTTCTTCATTCATCGACGTATCTGAACTATGAGGCTGCTGAAGTTTAGAATCCAGATTAAACGGAATCCTGGATTAGTAGCGCGTTCCTTTCAGACTCGTGCTTATTGCCTTACCTATCAGGGTAAGAAAAAGGATAGTATTGAATCGATCATCCACGGTAAAGACGTCGTTTGTTAGAAGTCTGATCGACGCCGTTGCACGATAATGATGACAAATATGTTTCGTAAAAAGGAAAAGAGAAGCAACTGTTGTCACAAAGAGAATACAAATGTATTCTAATATAGCTATGGATTATCATAATGCTCTTTACAAAACTTATCTCATTGTTATTTTAGAGAATACTTGCGTCTTTGTAATATTCGACGATTCTACCGCTTTAATTCGGAAGCAGACTTTCGAGATGTATCTCTTTTAATCATCTCCTTTTTTAATCACTTAACTAGCAATATTTCAATTCGAGAATATTACTTTAAATCTATTTAAATAAGAACTGCGATTCTGCAGTACATATTCGTGTGGTATATATCCCGCGATTTTTCTTATATTCTCTTCATTCACAGTATTGCACTGCCACATCTCTTTTCTTTCTCTCTTCCTTAGTTATTTAATAATACTCTTGTGAGCTTTACATTTACGTTATGGAAACGACCTTAGAGAGAAAGAGTTCGCCGCAGACTGATAATAACTTCTTTTATCTTCTTCTCTGTCTCTTTCTTTCTTGTTCCGATAAACCGGTAAATTTAATTGCTACAAGCGGAATATTTTGCCAGGAACTTGAGGCAGCCGGAGACGAAAAAGCACGATTGCACGATTGCGAAGCAAGATAACAGGCCAACATTATTGCGCTTCATGGATATTCAGGGCCGCGCTGTAATCTCTCCATTTGAATATCCGGTCTGTGGCATCTCTCCCGGGCCCGGGGATTGTACCGGGTACAAGGGGCAATCGAGCACCTAGCTACTAATTCGGCACCAGCACGTAGACAACTGAATGCGAATGTCGCCCTCCACCACGCGCGATCGTAAAATCTAATTTATCGCGTTGGAGAAGGACATCTTTACGACGTGGTCCCGTATCAATTATAAAATTTGAATAAATGAACAGACACATTGATGCGTTTGTCGTGACAGTTATTTATTAGAGGAATTAAAAAGAGAACGCGGCTGAAAGTGCGACGAGAATTATTCAGAGTGATATTAGCTAATGAGAATTCGTCTGAGTTTTATCAGAACGCTTTTACCTTTGCTTCCGCATCTTGATTACCTGTACATCATAACAAGTCTCGTTCTCTCTCTTTTCTTCCCCTCGTTCCGGAGTCGTTAGTTGCCGGCCGAAGAACGGGGTGAATATCATTTACGCGTAGCTGTGGGTTCAGAAATAAAGTTCAACTACCGGGAAATATCTTCGCGTCACGGCTCGTTACTTGAAACTTTGCGAACCCGAGTCGACCGGGCGTTAATCGATCGCACAGATGCCAACATGAGCCGTCTAGAGATTTCCGAAAAGTGATCCACTATTACGATGCGCTCGAAGGTAAAGGGTTCGGTTTCGCGTGCCGAAGCAAAGGTCAATGGTCTCGGACTTCGGTCGCCCTTCGCGTTTCACGTTAATTCGCCTTGCCGAGCGAGTGCGCGTCTGCGCCACTTTGCGAAGCAAAATCGATTAGCTGGATTAAGGTGATTTTGGACACGGTGAACTTCGAGATTGGTATTATACCACCGGAAGTTGCGGAAACCGGTGCTTCCCTTGTGGATTAAAGTGAATAGGAAGTTTTCGATTCTTCTCATTCTTTGAGAGCTCGAAAGGCCATTAAACATGTCGGCTCTCGCGACGCTGTTAATCGCTTCGCTAACCGTGAAACGTTGAAATTCATTCGCGAATCGCAGTTAACATTTGACTGTTCAAACTTCTACGAAGTCTAGGTGCATTCAATAAAACGACTTGATGTCTTTTGCAAGAAAGCTAGTTATTAATAATTATATCTATTGTCTAACGAGAATCGATATCTCGAGCCAGCGGAAAGATACCGAATACGCTGGTTCAACGGGCAGGGTCAAACCAGCCACGACCATGCCTCGCTCGTTTGTCGGCGCGGAACGAGGAGCCGAGGAATGGCAGAGAGCACAGAGGGATGAAAACTAGTTGTTCCGTTGGTTGGTCATTCCAAAACACCAGGGACAGAGTAATGGACTGACCGCGTTCGGGTACGGTATGGTCGCGTATATACGTATACAATTCTACCTAGACAATTCTACGTAGACAGCCGACATCGATCGAGGCCAAGTAAGCTCAACGAACGAACTTATTCCTACTCGACCACACGGTCAGCCCGTTTCTCCGACGTGCAGAAATAATCCGGTCACCTCGCAAGGTCTCGCGATCAATCTACTGCGAAAGCGTTTAAATTCCACGGATTGTGCTTTCTTGGTTTTAAAGGATTGCATACTTGTTGAGTCCTCAATCCGCGAGCTGAAGCAATCTGAGGTAAACAGACTTCCACGAAAGATTCAAAGAGATTAAAGTGAAATTGTGGAGCGTTGAACTTTCTCGGTTCTGATTTAAATTATTTGTTCGTTTCATTTGTCCGTTGTACTTGTAAGATCATAATGATTTTAAGTAATAATGATGTAGAAATATTTTATATAATGGTTTCGCCACGCTTGCCGACGAGATTCAACAAATAAACCACGATTATGTGATAGCGAATTATTTGCCATCTTTCAGGATTCATCAGCTCTCGCATCAATTTGGAATTCAGGCTCCGTTGGACAGTTTAAGAATTCACGGCCGTGCAAGTTTCTCACTCCTTCCTTCCTTCCTTCCTTCCTTCGAAAGGGCAAACGGGTTAACGGTCTCAAAGCAGATCGATTTTCCCATTCTTCGCGCCATTTGATGTCGGATTTCCTCGTTTTTCTTCTCGATTCCCAAATTCCATTCCGTACAAATACCTACCGTCGTCCCGGAGAAAATGTGACTGCCATATAATCTTTTAATTGCTGCACGATCTTCTGGCAGATCCTTTATTCTGGATGATAGACGAAATTGCTTTATACGGCTCGAGTATATTGTGATTTAATTCGCTTGAATTTCGGTTGAAATCAATTCTGACATAACTTAAATCTCCCAAACGATTTAAATTAACTGTTGGGTTGTTATCGCTACCTTTTGATCCGTGAAAATCTACCTGTCGATATTTTCCATAGTCGCAATAACGACAAATAATATTTGCTAGAAAAATATCGCAATCACAGTTATTCCTCCCGTTAGATGCATGTATAGGTAGAACGAATCGACATGCAAACGACCCTCGATATATATCGACAACACGCGGAATGGAAATTTGGCAGCTGCAGCGATCCGCGTCGCGACGCATTGATTGAATTAATTGCAAGAACGTAGAATATTCAGCCGTGCAGATACCCGACCCGTAACACATCGGCCAAGTGGATCAACCACTTTGTCATGCTGGACCATTTCAAAGTTTTAACATCCCTCGGCCAAACCACGTGGCGAAAGCTCGCTTTAATCCCGTTCTCATTAGCGGCGGGAAATTAATTAATGATGTTTATGGATAGGATACAACGACAACCCACGACGTTCCCGAACAGCACCGCGCTAAAGGGTTTCACCGCACAGAAAAGCACTCGCTTTACGCCGGTAATTCCTAAATGAGTTCAAACATTGAAGCTGTTACCAATAATAGCGAGCCTGTATTTGCGATCGGTATTCGTTAGCCTCATAAGGATAATGAACAAATATTAAATTTTCGCCACGGTAGAATCTTGATCTATTATAGCATCCCATTGAAAGCTATCCGTGTAATTATGATGAAACGTATGATAACTAATCCAATATGTCATACGGGAATGCGTAATGCAAACTCACGTAAGACTGCCTCGGCGGGATACGCCTTTAATACGCCGTATCTACGTATCTTACGGGCATACGTGGTGGATTCGGCTCGCGTGTGGTGGCATCGTTGCTAAATCGTGGAATAATCACGAATTGAGGCAGCCGGGGCGGGTATTTGTTGGCCCGCGGCACATTTCGCCCGCCGCTCGTATCTCGCATTAGTAATTCGCGTCGCTAACAGATGAACTTCGCGCCACAAAGATAGGAGCACGCAGTAGTTGAGAACGCGCGTTCAACATCGTGCACGCACGTGGGCGACCTTGGGTCACCGATAAAATTAATTGCGCGCATATATTTCTGCTCGGTGATAAATATGTTATGCCATTTGCGCGGTCAAAGTGCCGGTGTCATGCGAAACAAAACATTCTGCCTTGCTAAAAGAGTCGCATGCTACTATTAGCGTCGTGCGTTAGAACGCATAAAATGTATGTACACTTCACGCCTTTACTGTAGGCGGTTAAAAAGGTCAATTAAAACTTTCGCGTAACTGTGCGGCCACGCGTGATAATTAATTCGTGATTAATGCACCTCCATTTCGTCCGCCGTTTGAAACACGAGCGCCTTCGTGCTGAGTTTTGCACATACCGGGCACGACGGTATAATATCCAATTTAGAGTTTAATTTAAATACATCGTGCGAGTGTGCCAAATTTTACGATTCACGCGAAATAATTGGAACGCATAAAATATTTGCTGAAAAAAACTATTATTTAAATAATCGCCTCTATCATTAATTTGTCGTTAAATAGTTTCCATTTCAGAAAGCCATAAATGTTTTTTTGTACGAACTACGCAAAATGACTTGTTCGAAAAGTAATTTTCTAACTTTTCTTGTCGAACACTTGGTGGATTCGAATGCAAATGAAACCTTGAGCATAAAATACGGCTTCTCTTATCAACATACATGCACTTTTTGACTTTACGATTTTGAAATAAATTCAAAAGCAATTATTGCAATTGGAGATCAGCCAGAAATGCAAATCAGAGATTATCCCTTTTCCCCGGAGGTGAGCCCCGATAAAATCGATTTTTTTAATTGCGATAAAGGTTACGGCTAACTAGAGGCATCGGGGAAGAAATTGTCTTCGCGCCGGGATAAAGTTTAAATCACTATTTTATAAAAGGAAAAGTTTTTCTCCGGCTTAAAGCGCGGCGACGAGGAGCCTCGGAGAAGGACAAAGGGAAAGGGGAAACACTCCGAGGAGCATTTTCAAAAGAAAGTTCTTGATACAATGCGAAGGAAGGAGAATCTCGAGAATGTCGCTCCTCTCATATAGTCTCTATTCCAGCAGAATTTCTTCAAGATTCCTTGGTAATTTTCTTGAAAGAAGCATATTCAAATTTTGATCTTTAATAGAAGCGTAAAATAAACAACGTTGATTTTTCTGACTTTCCCGAAGGTCTCATCCGAGACGTTGTTCTTCATCACATTAGCCGTTTAAGTGAATGACGCGAGAATTGCTATGGGACAATACGACGTGCGAATTGGCTTATCTAAGTCCGTTCCATCTAATCTGACGACAGCGTAACGCTTGTTGTTGCCACGAGCTTTCGAAATATCCTGAAGGCACGAATTCTACCGTCGGCTTTAATTTAATTTAGCGCTCCAATTAGTGCTACCAGGTGCGTTGTTTAGTATCTTGTAGTGCACTCGAGTCGTTGGGTAATCTTCTTTCGGTCTTAACTTTCAGGTAACCGCGCGTGTTTTAATGAACCGATGTTTTAGAGAGACGTTAAATCTACAAATTTCCTAAGTCCGCAGGGCGCCAATGTTCGGTTTTAATAAAGTCCGGCGCGATAAAATATCAACGCTTGATTATACCAATTAACAGTTTGCGAGCACGCGCTTCTCAAGAATCTAGCTCTAAAACAAACTTTACAACGCCTACGCCGCGCTTGTCCAGAGATTAATACATAACTCCACTTGATAATAGTTTTGCCAACTCTCGTATCAGCCGAGCAGTCATAAACCACCGACCGGAAGTCGAGGCACACCAACATACACTCGCTCTTATAGTGCACTGACTTTGTATTACGAGCGCCCGTGTAATACTATGCTTCTAGGTGCAAGCTTAACCAAATGTAATTGTATAGGAGCATATTTGCAATCGAGAGTTCCACAGTCGCAAGTTGGCAGTTGAGGGTGCATTGATCTCGCCGATTATAACCGCGAATATATCCCAGTTTACGTTTCGGCGAGGAATCGTGACAAAATAGCCATTGCGCAGTGCATCGTTTCTCCCTTCCGACGCGAGAATTAATCGACGATTGATAAACGGTACTTCTATATGGCTTCCGTACCGAGTCAACAGCCATTCATGGAGTTCTCCAACCGGAAGTGAAAGCCGGTCAGTACGTGCGGCCTCGTTTCTCGTATTGACTGCGATCACATATGCAACGTGAATGCTTCTATATGCGTGTTTCTCAAGCTCCACGACGTGTCGGTACAGAGATTTCATCGAAAGGCACGCAGACAGGACTCTCTACCGCCCGGAAGCGCATACGGAAGCGGGAATGACCCTGTTGTGCTAACTAATGAAACTGCTGCTCGAAACGAAGCGACATCACGGCGCTTATCTCGGAGTTCCGGTCGCTCGATTGCGCCTACAATGACGTTCCTCTCGGGGATTGTAGAGTCTCTGAAAATACGTTGAGGAAACGTTCCCTGATCAGTGCTTTATATCCTGCGAAATTGGACGAGCGAGCTGGGAAGATGTCGCTTTAATTTTTTCCAATATAAAAGGATTCTATTTTCTGTCTCTAGTTATAATGAGACAGGTCTTGTATCCTTGAAAATATTATGTTAAAATCAATAACTGAGTTGCTCGATGCTCGTTAATATACACAATGCTGTTATATACTTGGAAAGAACTTTACATTTAATATCAATTCCCTGGGAATGTTTAGTGTAAATACATTAATGCATACATAATGCCAGGAACTTTAAGTTTTATCACTTTCCGTCTTCCTCGTTATGTTGTTTATTAAACGGCATTATCTCGATTAATCCGCTCTTAGAACAAGGACAAACCGAGCAGATGACGCGTGGCGGGATTGTTCGGGCTAGCAACGCGAAACTTTCTACTTGTTTCTATGCGGGATACATGGATGGTTTCCTCAATCCCCGGGATTTCGGGATCTCGGAACCGCCACCGGCCATCCGACCATTTTGTCCCCGATGCCGGTAAAGTTTCCTCGCGTGCTTTCTCCCTCCGCGTGGCTTCGACCGGACGACAAAAATATTCAGTGATTTCGCGAAAGCCACGGGTCCCGCAGAAGTTTTGCGGGTTTATATTTCGCGTGACCGCCGGATGCAGCTGCGATGAGGGTTTTAACCAAAGGTTGCATTAAGTAAGCAATTGTAACTCTCGAGAAGACAAGACAGTCACTGGGACGTGAGCGATGTCCTTCACCTTTCGCCTTTTTTTCCCCCCCGTCCTTCGTGTGCAGTTACGCCCTTTCTCTGCGCCTGTTCTAACAAGCAAACAACCCACTTGTGTAGGAAAAGAGACACGTGTCGACAACACCTGTACATTGTGTGTAAATGCACGTTGCGCAAATGTTATTTACTAACTCTTCGCTCATTCGCACGCCTGGTGAATAATTGGACAAATATTTTACGGTTTCCGCGGTATGTGTTTTGATGAATCAACCGCGGTATCTCGTACGTGCCTTGTAGGATCGTCGAATCGGAAATTGAAGTCTCTGTCCGCAAATAATCTCGTACTTTGAATAATGTAGTTATATGAATCGACTCGGTACGATTGAATAACTCATGCATTCAACGTCGCGAAGAATCTCTGAAGAATTAAAGAAGGTTCAAGTACCGTCAAGTCTCCAAAACGTTTTCGTTCGTAGTTTAATGGCGAGCAGTGACTGAAGTGAACGTCACGGTGAGTTCTAGTTTCTTTTCTGGACACCCTGGCTGCGATATTGATTTACAGTAAAGGAATTACGAAGGACTCGCTCGAAATTACGTTTAAGCACAAGAAAAAGTGGAGTAAATTCGATTCTAGTCCGTGTCGTCTTCAGGAATGCCTTTAAGGAAGCAACGGCGTATATAGGGTGTATGCTTCATTTACGACGAAGCTCGACTAATTACGAAGCACAGCTTGATCGACTCTCCCGGCTCGTCTTTGCTCGTGGAAGCTGTTAAATTCGATATTCCGTCACTAAATAAAACGACGATCAGTCCTTCCTTCGCATCCACCACACACACATACACATACAAGTCGCTCGACACTTACCTATTCGACCTGATATCGATAACGAATTAATTTAACACTTTTTGATGCGACTAAAGGGATGAGATCTATCTATACCCTGAGTATAGCAATTTTACTGAAACTTTTCGACAGGTTGCTTTTCGCCGTGAGTTATGGTTTTCGAAATTTCGTAACTCCCGTTGATAAACCCGATTGTCTCGGTGACCTCATCGTTGACTTCAAAATACTCTCGAAAATTATTGTTAGACGTCGACCCGATTCGGAAATTCGAATGCCGCGGTTTTCGCCGGTGGATCAATACCGCCACGGAAAGCGGAGAGAAGGCTGACTACCTCTCTCTCGCGTTGGACATTTTACATTCTTGTCGCAACGACAGGTACGTAGGATGTAGAAATAAAAGGCAACTTTCACGATATTTTCCGATATTTCTATTTTTTTTTAACAGGTAAAAATCAGAGCATCCATAATGCAACGCGCATTACAGGTTGAGTCTCGCGTTGCATTGTTACATTTACTCGTTACGATAGATGAGGGAAGAAAAGAAAAGAGCAGCTGTTCGCAAATCTCCGATTTATGTAACAAATTTTCCGAACGACGCGATTTGGAAAGCTTCGACGATCCTTTACGATATCTGTATCGGCCGATCGCCGAGGGTCGGACGGCTCGGGGCTATCGGATCGAATTGACATAAAAAGAACTTGGGAGAGACGAATTTGAGAGTGTATGATACGGGAGATTCGATATGGGAGAACATTTTACGGCGTTATTTCACCTTTGGTTCGAAGAATTCCGCCTATCGATCCGCGTCGCGAATTGCCGTCCGTATTGGACAACGATGCCTGTACTTGAAGGTAACTACTATCCAGTGATGATTGCTTCCAGCGCCTTCTTGCTAGTATCTAACGATTTTTTCGCAGGCGGTCGCGATCAATGTAACGAGCAGTTATTAAGCTCTGCTTAATCACCTATGTGGGATCGCGTGCTAAAGTGCGTGTACTGGTGTACAGACACAGCCATCGCGTCATTTATCGCTAACTGGAATTTCAGGGTTGCACGCGTTCGTGAGCAATTGTGCTTCCACGTTTTAACTCTGCCAGTTTCTTCTCCCGAAGTTAACGTGCCACAAAAATCTTGAGAGTAAAAACTGGGACTGGAATTGTTCGAAACTACCATCTGTGCTTTACATACAGCAGTATTTTACTTTGTGTTTAACAATTTTTAACTTTATTCGGAACTTTTTATCCGAAAATTAAGAAATACTAAATGTGAAGATGTGCGCGTTAGTTTATTTAATTTTGACAACTATAAGAGACAGTCTCGACGTTAAGTCTCTTACTTTATAGCACTGACGTCACGTATTTAATTTGAAGACAAACGTAATGAACATCTCGGCGTAAAATAGGATTCCCCCTCCCGTGTCTCCGATCCCGATGAAAAAACTCCTTGATTCTTTTCCCGCAGGGGGGATGTCGACCCTCCCCAACCACTTTTCTACCCCTAGAAATGTCACCTATCTATCCATTGATCCACCTCATTTGCATCCTTACAACCTTATTTTCAAGCAATCGATATCGGAAAGTAAAAAGTAAAAAAAATACGACGCGGTTTTTTCTTCTTAACATAACGACTGGATATTAAATTGTTATTTTTCTTTGTTTATTAATTGTTGCAAATTTATATTTCACGTTTTTGCTACAACGGTGAACTAGAGATGAAAATTGTAATACAATAACTTCCAGATACATGTAACTAAATAATCAATTTTATGTTATTAATATATTTCTATTTTCGAGAAATGGGACGTTGATATTAATATATCACGAGATTAAAGCGAATAAAGTGAATGAATTTTTTAAATATTCTGAAATGAATATAAATTGATTGGGCTATAATTGAAGCTAAATGAATAAGAACGTATTCATTAATACAAATTTTTCGATTAATTTAATTTCCATAACGATACCACTATACTAAAATTTTATTGCCAGAATAAGTGGTGAGATAGAGAATCACAATTTAACATCGCGTTTTCCTCTCTTTTAAATTAAGTGTCCGATTATACGTGGTGAAAATCGATAACTCGATAGCGAAAGCAGTTGACAATGCGAAGTAATGATCATTTCTTTCCCGTAAATGTTCCCCGTTTATTTGAATATCCGCCATGATTTGCTTGTCTGAATATCGATAACGAGTTCCACAGCGACAGGATCGTGTAGCACAAAATGCTAGACATTAAACCGTGCTCTGTTATTTAGTTACAATAATGATACACGGTACGCAACGGCAACGTTCAAAAGAAATACCCTGGAGGCTCTAATCTTGAGAGAAACTTTCTTGACGCAAACACGCCGACGTCGTGGATTTACTGGAGCGGGATCGGATCCGTTGCGCGTATCATCCGATTTAACAAGAGAGTGTGAGCGAACGATAAACAACATGGGAAAAAAATCGAGAGAGCGATTGTCGAACGATGTTATTTCTCTCGGATCGCGATAACTTGGAAATCAAGTGACTGGCCGATCTCATTTGAGAATGTTGACTTTTGTATGAATGAAAATCTGAAGTGAGCTCGGTGAACCGGGAACGGTAGGTTATGCGCACAATTCCACTCTCGCTCCCTTTCTCAACCCCTTAACCTCGGAGGACGCTCTTGGTGAACGAGAATTTCAGTCAATCGACGCAGGAGTGCCGATTCAAGACGAACGGAAAAGAGAGAGAAAAGGGAAGGAAAGAGTGGAACAATCGTACAAACAGCCAAAGTCTCTTTTGAAGAGAAATTGTCGGAGAAATAAAATTTAAAAATAAGCAGAATTCAATGAGGCACCCAGCTGTTTAGTGGAAATATCAGAAAGACGAACGAAGATTTACTGAAAGAAGAAAAGATCACGATAAATGTCGAATTCGGCGCGATTAAGGGAAGGGACGGAGAAAGACGGAACGGAAAGAGAGGAAGCAAGAGGAAGTTAGATTCGCACACGGTTTTGGAGGGCTGCTGGTGAATATTGATCCTCGAGGCGCGGGAGTGAAAGCTGGGCCTGGAAACCCTACGGGCTCGAGGTCCGCCTGCCCCATGCGCCGCTGGTTATAGCGTTCGTTGAACGCTATCGAAATTCGAAATGTCGCGGAAAACGCTCGATATGCGAGCAGCGCAAGTGTTGTAATACAAATCGTCCATCATAATTATCGTATTATTGACGAGCTTGTACACAAGCATGCGACGTAAAACATGTAACCGCGCGATGTTATTGTCAACCCAATTACGCGCGTACGCGACAGATCACGAACGCATGATTAACCCATGCGATACATGTACACAACGCGAAGCTCCCCGAAGGACTTCAGTTTGCGAAAACTTGGACATAGTAGGAACGAAGTTAATATTCACCAGGCAACGAAGATTGGGTTATCTTCTTTGAAACTTTAAAGCGCGTACCTGTGCGGTTTAAGTTAATCTTCTGTCATACGCCAGATGCAAGTAACAAAGTATACGCGAAATATCACGCGACGGATCGCTGCGAATTCCTCCGCTCCGCTATTATACTTTAAATATAGAACGTCGTATTTAATGAACAGATGTACATAGAAGATATATATTATCTCATCAACTTATTTAATTGCATAGTGATATAACTTCTCAGTTTTACATCGTTTGAAAATATTCTGCAATACCCCTTGACCTTTATAATGATTGCGTAATTTTATTATTTAACAATGCGTTTGATAAAAATTTCTTTAATATAAATTTATATAGGGATACGCTATTTTTTCGTCTGCTATTTTGGAAATACATAGCAGTTTACGATAACAATTCTAAGACCAACCTTTAAATTATTATTTTCCAGAATTCTCAGAAACACGAAGTCCACCAAAAAGTTCGATTTCCCAGTCCGATTCGGTTAGCGCGACAAAAGGAAAAACTTGCGACATAGCGGTGGAGCTGTTCAAACTTCGAACTTTACTGGATCGTGAACGGCTCGACGGTGTGTCGATGA
Organism: Tetramorium bicarinatum; assembly: GCA_928718305.1. NCBI lineage: Eukaryota > Metazoa > Arthropoda > Insecta > Hymenoptera > Formicidae > Tetramorium > Tetramorium bicarinatum. Next base: position 698,471 of record OV788321.1, read on the forward strand.
AAAATGTATTTCCGAAAAAAGAGAAAGTATCTCGATCATGCTCGTAGGGGAATACTTCTTACAGAACTTCGCTTCTCAACCGTCAGAGCTTAGAAAAGAAGTTTCACGAATGCCGCAAAGAAAATTATTCTTCATTAGATTTAATATTAGCTCGCGATCGCAATGTTACTATGAACAACCCAATGCAGAAACAATAAAAATCGTGTTCTCTGAATTAATGAAGAGATCGAATTATTTAATAACAAGGGGAATCCCTCATGAAGGTAGGGATATAATGCGAGCAATTGCTTCTTAAAGTAAATTACATTCGAAACTCAATGCTCGAATGTTATTGCTCGCATATCTCCACCTGCCAGAACCTGGCTTTTTCAATTTACCGACAATATCCGCGCAACATCCGTACAGAATCGAATTTCATTTCAACGACTGTCGCCGTACTCCTTCGGAAGCGTTTGGATCGTTTCGCTTTACCCTGCTTCTCAGTAGGGATGTCGTTGTTGCAAAACAATTCATTTTTCTCATGTAGCGTTTAATAATCTCGAGGCCAACTTGGTGGCGCGGGAGGCTTCTTCGAATGAGACTAACAGGAATACAAGAGAATATCATCTAGGAACGCTCAGAACGATTATCGTTCCAGCTTATTGTCGTGAAAAATAGAATCCCATGTTCAATTACGCAATATTGCTTGCTGTATAATAAAAGCTATTATCTTATGTCAGTGTCTGGGTTTATCTTCATTATGCAAGTACGGTAAATGTTTAGCTTCACGTATGGGAGTCATGCGCGGGGCTTACAAGCAAAATCCAATTCCATTTTACCGTAAAGTTCTTACCCTCTCCTTGAGAAATGAGCTTCCTCGCAAGAAGAAGAAGCCACGTAAATCCGCTTCTAATGGTCTCGGGTGTATTTTATGCGTCCGTGAGAACGCCGATACTTGGTTTTATTGGGTTTGCGCGAAACCAGCCTAAAAATTGAGAGAGATTCATTTGAACATTTTCGAAGTGAAATCGCGTCGAAAGAGTTAGAGGCTGAAAAACATCATGAATGATCAATCCCTCAAAAATTTACTGTCCAATTAACGGGACGGATGTCAATAACGGAACTACAAATAGAGATAACGGAAATAGATGCGATCGCAGGAAATTCGATGCGATTTCCAATAATGAAGACACGCTCTCTAGCTGAATTTCGCTTAAATCCTGTCAAATTCACGGTTCATGCGGCTCAATCTTAGCGTAATCCAAGCATTTTCGAACGCTTGTTCACGCAACCGACTATACCGGGATTACCGACGATACCCGTCGGATGCTGTGAAGTGCCAGGCCACGTTTCGTTCGGCCTGAAGAAGGTCATTAAAATTTATGAATATAAATATCTTCGAATACACGCGACGCCGTGCAGCACATTTTGTCGCTCATTCGGATTAATTATTGATCGGACCCAGCTGGCTCATCGATAGTTTCCAGCCGGTCATTTGTTTTTACAATGGCAGGTTATGTAAACTTTGAGCAAGAACGCGGCACGATATCGATATACATATAACCGTATAGATCTATATCGTGGCGAAACAACCGCGAGTTGTTTCCAAGACCATAATGCCTTTTCCACGACGTGGTTTATCGGGTACATAAACTGAATTGTGCCGGGCAACCACAATATATTGTACGTTACAACGCATCTTGTAAATCCATCGTGCGACAATGCGCGGGTAAACCCCTAAAATTTAATAAAGGACATATCTTGTACCGCGTTTACTGCATAGGACATTCATAGGTTTATAGAACATTTAAAACATAATTGCCTGTTTTTACTCTTATTCTAGGAATATAGAGTGTAATTTTAAAACAATATGAAAAACAGTTCATCATATTAACACCTTATTTCTGATTATGTTTAAATGTATGAAAATCCGTTACATGCAGTGAATAGAATATTGTGGTAACTTCTAGTTAAATGTTACCAGCAAATAGGAACAATTAGGATTGAATATCGTGTAAACACCATAAATTGTGTTTCAATTTATATTTGCAATAGCTCGTATTACATCAAAACTGCATTTCTATTCGCTAATTAGCGTATTTTGAAAATTTATGCGATGGTTTTGTTAAACAGAAATTTCACGAATTCAAGCGCAATATTCACTACACTAATGGAATAATGCAGATTAATTCTTTTGTCTTAAGCAAGATTGTCGGCTCGACAAGATCACCGAGTCGTGGTTTCTTTCGCGTAAGAATGGTTTTATAACAATTAATAATTCTAATAGTGAGAAAGAGAAATACCTGTTGCTTGATAAATTTCGCTTATATGCGCGAGATATTATCTCGAAAAATTAACTTCTATAGCATCGTATAAATTTCGTTGACCCTGCTATCTGCGGAATGTCGTTTTCTTCGCTAGGACAGGATTAACTGGTATCTCTCTCCGCAACTTTCGATCTATGTATAGGTTTTCTTAGGAACAAATAAAAAGATACTTTCGAGAGAAGGTTCGAATAAAAGCAACTATATCGTGGCTATTAGCTGTATAATTATTATATAAATATTGTGACCTAGATTTATTCTCTTTTATTTTTGCGCGAATTATATATCAAAGCATCTGTTGTAAATTTTTCATTAGGATACTGCACATACATATATACGTACACATGTTACGCAATATCATGAACATTTTACAAGATACTCGCGGTGTCGATAATTAATGTTGTGCAAAGAAATTGCACTCTCTTTTCTTCTTTTTTCACAAACTTCTTCCAAACTATCATTTAGAACGGAACTGTAATGAAGGAGGAAGAGTACAATTTCTTTGCGCGTTTTATAAAGTTAATTGCCGATATCGTTAACATCTTGATACGTTTGTGATATTACATATTACGTGTGTCGCAGAAAATGTGACAACAGAAAATACACCAACATATGATTTGATAAATTCGTCTTTCTTGTGTCATCTTGAAAATTAGAAGAATAATTTACATTCTTTTTTTTCACGGAAATTTCGAGAGGAGAACTGCACGAAAAGGTACTTTAGTAGCAACTACTGTCGCGATGAAATTGAAAATTAAAATTTATGATCACATTAAAGTGCATATAGCGAGATGCCACGCAAGTGGTAACTCCCCGAAGTTTCACAACAATACAAGTAATTATACGAACAACTAGCTTTCTCTTTCTTATCCTTAGATCAATCTTGCGCTCAAATTCTTTTTCTTCCTCTTTTTTCCGATTTTGTCTTGTGCGTGCATTTTAAAAGGATATTTTTCTCCATAAACATATACGCATATAAGAAAATCTCCAGCGATAAACTGCAAAATCCCAGCAGGGTTGTCCCCTTTTTCGTCATACATGACGTGTTGTGAATTAATCTCGGCCCCTTTTAACAAGATTACGGTCTTTTATGCTATCCAGAAGCGGTCGAGCGAAGGTTTTTTTCTCTAACGATGTTTCACCCGGTTAAAACTATTTTACGTTATTTTTCGTTGGAAATTTTTCGTGTCGCACATAAGTAAGCTCTTCTACAAATCACCCTAAAATACTACTTATGATACCATGGAAGCATAAATAAATCATTACGCTATTTTAGAGAATATAAGAGCATATAAATTTCTACGATTTCTGTATAAAAAAGCGGGATTTTTGTGAGATTTATGAGGTAAGCCAAATTTGTACAAAAAAACATTAGATGCTTGAAAAATTCACAAACTTTCTATAGACTAAAGAATATACTTTTTATGTTTAAAGTATAATAAATTTCATTCCTCACCACTAGCTAACATTTTATCTACTTTGTCCGCGAGCCCATCAAAATCCTCTTTAAAGGTAAAAATTGCCGTGCACTGGAAGTTTCAAAAGGTATAAAAGACACAAATCCAATCGCACAAGCGAATGTATCAATTCATGATCAATTTCGCAGTGATTTTCATCTTCGATAAGAACAATCTATACCTTGGGATGATTTTGCAAATAAAATCTATTCAGCGGGCATCAGATAATCGATACATGAAGTGACTTGTTGCATCGAAATACTCCGATTTCCGGCAATCTTCTCGTCGCCAATCCACCGGACTTCCGTTCTTAATTAACTACGAAGCGGCTTAAGTCGGCTTAAAGTAAAATCTGAAATAGTTGGGAAATGGAGATTTATTTTACAGTCGCGTCACATCTCATTTTTCATTCACTTTCACGGGGGAATATAGAAAGCAACGAAGTAAGCAACTTCGCCGCCGACGGTTGATATCGAACGGCACTTGCCGTGTCAGTAATGACCGTCTAGTGACGTGAAAAATATAAGTCTACGGAAGATATCAAGAATGAACCGCCCACTATACCACGCGAATAGTAATCTCTGTGACACGGATATAGCACAATAAACATTCCGGTTGATATGAAGTGGATAATAGATCGATAATCATTCGGCTTTACTATGTTTACATGCCATCAGCCATCTGCAATTGATATCGTAAAGACATAGAGCGACAGCATGAGCGGGAATAAAAATAACTGGCCCATAAAGAAACGTTCTACTCCGTATGCCACGTAAATAACCGCTGCATATTAATAGCCGTTAATTATGTGATTAACGACGATAATTTTGTATCGTTGTCGAAGGTTAAAACGCAGCTCGTGCAGGAGGACGCGTTATAAAGGGGGCAATATATTAAAACGAGACGTATACAGCGAATCTTATTTCCTGCCCGTCGATATTCGAAGAAACGCGGCGAGGGGAAATATTTGCAAACGGGAGGAATCTTCCACGAGTTGAATTCTTGCAATGGCGGTATAACCGTTCGCTCCTTTTGTAATGTAACTCGTGAATGCCCGTTTTGACCCGGCGAAGAATCTGCCTGCGATATACATATAGCCAGCGCAATATCGTCGTGACGGTATTCTTTTCTGCGGTCCGCGGCAGCTCGCTTAACCGGAAGGAAGTCGATAGGAAGCTAGCAGCACGTGAAACGATGGAGCTAGATTCCCGAGTGTAAAATATAAAAAGGGCATGGGTGATAAACGCACGTGCCGCTTGATATACGATCGTAAATAGCGAGCCACTCGCTGTTAAGCTCTTGAGACCGAGATAATTCATCTTAACAAAGTTGAAAGTAAATTATCACGCGATACTTTTTAAATCACGACATTACGTCTGATGTCCTTTTGATGACGTTTGTCGACACGCAGAATTAATATTTTTTAATTGAGGAAAAATTAAAAATCAAGGTATTTCTTGATTTAATATATATTAAAGTAACAATAGGTTAAGAAAAATTTATATAACGATACGTTACTTACATCGGCGATTTTCGTCAATTATTAAGAATTTATAATGTAACGATCCAAAATAACTACGACTCTTTTTGTTTTCACGCCCTGTATAACGCACGCGAAATTGGGTTAACGACTTTCGAGATTGCACAATCATTTCGGGTAGCTTTAAGCGACCCGTTTTCCCATTATTACGGAATAGTAATTTCATTGCCATCATAAAAAGTAGTATCTTGTCCGTGCTGTACCATTTGGCATAAATAACGACGGGAAAGACGTACGTAAATAGAAAGATCGGCAAGTGCACGAGATATAGAAATAACGACAATAAAAAATTGACTTGTCGACAGTTTACGAGGATTCAAGATCTAGATACGATCGACCGATAGGTTTTCGGGTCGAGACGATTATTTTGATCATTGATACCGATACGCGAATGTAACCAGCAGCGAGTCAGCGGGGTAAAGTCGCGCAAGATCAATAAGCACGTTAACGTGTAAACGAAGCACCTCTCTTAAATCATTTATTTTCATAAATTATACTGCCAATCGATTTTATCGTGGCACGCGATGTAATATTTAAGTGACCACATATATTTGACAGAATTTCGATCTATTTCATAGCGGAATCCCGCCTCGTTCTTGTTAAGATTTAGATTGAGGCCAACAAAGCCCAATTAGACAGATATCTTGATAGCGGCACACACACACACATACACACTTATAATCAATCTACAATAATTAATTTTAATAATACAGTATTAGATTATGTAAAATATTTAAAAATCTTTTTGCCTCGTGGATGTGAAGCAAATGCCTCGATGTATTTCTAACTCTGTTACCTTGACTTTACGATATGTCGTTGATGATGTGTATCAAGATAATGCAAACACCATGGGAGCTGTTGACTTGATACTCGTTGTTGACTTGGTATTCGGTATCCCTTGTACCAAGCCACACGGGGTTGGCTTTTGCTATTTTGCAGATAACAACGGCGGCATGAGCGTACGAGACTGGTTACAAAGTGCCATTTTCAGACTGTCGCGCGATCTGGAGCGTTCTATCAAGATTGCATCTCAACAACTTCCAAACTTTGTGTACACAGTGTAGCTTGTAGAACGCGAAGAAAGACACTTGATACATGTAGACGTAAAAGTGGTCAAGAAATCGTAGGACATAGTTAGACTATGTGTGAAATGTGAGAATTCGGAACGAGCCAACATGGAGATCATCACGAAACACGACGCAACGACCAAAAATTCGACTACACCAATGGCCTCCGTGAGGTTCGCCAAGCTGCAATTCATGTTCCTTCTTGGTCCACAAGGGGGAATGTGACTTGATTTGGGAGCGAGCCTCGACGATGAATCGCCTCAGGGATCGTCAAATAGAAACATAGGCGCATAACAAACAAGAAAAAAATTAAAAGGATACGATAAAAGTATTTGCGACGCGTAGTGCGACTAGATAATTGAAATATGGATTCGACGAAATTGGGCGGTCCAGCACCGACGAGTCCGACTCATTCGCCAGTCCTACCGAGCTACGTCGCGCCCGGCGACGGTAATATTGATTACATCATAGGCGATTACATGGAGAGACTAGGCACGAGACTGAACATCCTCGAAACCGAGTTGAAGTACGCGTGGAGGGCGCTGGATCTCCTCAGCCAGGAGTACATCAAAATGTGGGAAAGATTAGAAAAGCTGGAGGGCCTGCTGTACGAGCAGCAGACGGTCATCAGCCAGCTGATCGAGTTTTACACCAGCGGCGGTACTCACGACAATGTGAGCATCGTTGAGGAGACTTTGGCCAACCAGCAGGGCTCGGTAGGCGAGCTAGACGCGATAACGAAGAGTCTGGGTGCTGCGATAAGCATCGAGGAGACTAACGCGATACGGGAGAAACTGGCTCAACAGGAGCTGGCGAGGATGCACGGACTTACGCAGGACAGTACAACGGCCGCGGCTGTGGTCACCGATATGCACAGGAATGTCAGGAATTTGGACACTTTGGAGACCCTCGAGGAAGAGGGCAACATTCCTGACGAGGCATTCTACAGAAGCCTGAATAACGCCTACAGGGAAGATCTGATTTGTGGCGATACCTCGAGACCGACGTCGCAGCTGGGTATGATCTGGGAGGAGGCCGAAGATGAGGACATAAACGGCAAGAAAGAGATCGAGCCCAGCATCTTCGACAAGACTATACCAAAGGAGAAAGAACTGGAAGAGCTGTCCAGCCAACCGACCAAGGAGGAAGTGCAAACCTCCATGATGAAGAAGGAGGATGAAGCGGACGAGGACGAGGGCGAAGTATTCAGTGCGGCCGATTACAAGAGTTACAGAGGGAATACGCCCTGCGTCAGTGAGCAAGATCTCGCTCAACTCTCGAGACTCAGCTCCCTCGACCAGGTGGCGTTAGAAAAATTGCACGAGATAGATAGGCTAACGAGCAAGTTGCAAAAGGATTCGCAAAATCTGATAGAACTACAATCGAGACTGATAGACTCGCCGAAGCGAAACCAATATGCGTCCGAGGCCGAAGCGAAATTGGCCGAGGAAGCCAGTAGCATAGACGAACAACTGAGAAAGATCTACGCGGAGACCGACGTGGATAGCTGGACCTTCTCCAAAAGTCCCAGCTCCACCGGCAGATCGATCTCCAGAGTCAGCACTGACAGCGGTTTGGCCACCGATGGCGACTTTACAACGAGATCTATATCGCCAAGACTGACCTCTACGTCCAGGAGTAATTTAGACTCCATTTCGACTACTTATACCCCGCCTAGATTAGGTTATACATCGGCCATATTGGAAAAAAGCCCGGAGCCCGTGATCCAGTTACCAATCGATGTCGGTAGCTTCGCAAAGGGGTACGCAGAGAACAAGGAACTTACAGATTTAATGGCCGAAAGCTTCGCGGCCGCCGTCACCTGCGCCTCGCCCAACATGTACAGCACGACCACCGACAAGGTACCGTCGCCCACTTTGTCGGCCGGCAGCGTACACAGCGTTCACAGCGTCCAGGGTCTCCGCACCAGACAGGACGGTTACTTTGGCAGCGCAGCCCGGCTTAATCTCGAATTCCAGGAAAGCCGTACGCCACCTAGTCCGTCGCCTAGCTCACCGCCTCCACCGGCGCCGCGGGACACCACCGAATCCTTCCTCATCACCAGCGCAGAACAAAGAGAACCGGACGCGAAGAGGTCTCAGAGTCCGAGTTTCCTGCGAAACGCGGAAAAATTGGTCTCCATGGAGCAGGGTCGTCTCAGTCCCCGCACTCCTCACTCGCCCAAATCACCACGAGTCTCGCCGAAACACGCGGTTAAATCTAGCACTGCTAACATAGTCACAGCTAAATCCGATTCCGGACTGTCGTCTATGAGCGGTTGGAGTAGCTTGGACAAGTCACCGTGTTCCCCGAAGAGTTCCATCGCCAAGATGCTGACTTCTTATTCGGTAGATCACACCCGCGCGAGTAGTCTCATAGCTAGCACGCAGCCCGCCAGAACATCCAGTCCGATACCACCGCTTCCAGAAACGACTACTACCACCGCGATCACGCAGGAACCTCTTTACGACACTCCCGAGGGTAGAGACGCCTTCGCGAGTGCCATGACAACTACGTCAAGTCATCCTTACACAACGACAATGAATCACTTATCGGCATATACGACCGCCAGCAAGTCGCCAACTAAAGAAGACTATACTTTTGTGCCACAGCCGACTCCAGGTGTAACTACCACCTGTCAGAGTCCCAAGAAGCGCAGTCGTCAGCAGAGTCTTCAACATACTTATGGCTCGACCATAGCCTCCGGTACGGGTGCGGATTACATTTACAGATCGGAACAACCGGCTATTTATTCTGTAGCCGGTAGTAATCGACAACAGGCTATTACGAGCGTTTATACCAGCGGTTCTGGAACCTACGGGCCCAAGACTACCACCTCGGCTTACTACTCTTCCGACGCGTTGGACCAATATACCAACTATCAAGATAGTTACGCTACTCTTCAATACGCGGAGACGACGGGCACCATGATGGGTCATGGGAAGAAGCCGATACGCGGAAGCTCCTTCACAGACGGCATGACGAATCACGAAGGATACAAGGCGGCGATGTACCGCACGATGTTTCCCACTGGTAATATCACGGATGCTCTTTCATACTATCCAACCAGCGCGACTAATCTGCCGCGTACGGACACAAACGAGAGTTCGTCATGGTTAAACTCGATGGAGGAACAGATACCTCATGACTCGACATCTTCCAGCATTAGATCCTTAACCTCCGACGGGAGTTACGCTCAAAGTCCGTACACGGACCGAAGGTATCCACAGCCACCGGCCTATCAAGCGCATCCGGCATATCAACAGCATCATATTTACGCAAATCAGAATTATCCTCAAGCCTATCAGCAGCAGTATCAGCCGTACAGTCAACGACTGAGCAGTGCCGAGAGCGCGCAGCTCGCGGACGGTTATCAGAGACAGTGGCAAAGGGAGCATCAGTATATTCAGGATCACGAGAGCGGAAGGATGGAGCAACAACAGGCGCAGCAGAGCGAGTATTACGACGCCTCGAGTGTGATAGTCTCGCAATCCGGATACATCAGTATCGCCTCAAATCTGAAAGATCACGAAGTCGATACTAGCAAGCTATCGAAGAAGGTCAGGAGAGGCTCTTCGCTGAAGAACGCGATGAGCTCCATGAGCAACTGGTTGCCCGATTTGCATCTTACCAAACGTCACAGAAGTCAATCATTACCAGGCGGTGTCAGAAGAGAAGATCTGGACGTGCCGCAAGACGGTCAGCAAAGATTGCCTGCTGAAATGATAGGCAGAGGTCGGGGCAGAGGACAGACCGCCAGAAAAAAGAAAAAACATACGTTGGTTTCGACGGTCTCCGGTATTCTTCAGAAGGCCAAACGTCGCAGTCATCAGTCGCAATCTTTGTCCGATCCGGAACAATCCGAGACGGAATGGAGCAGTGGTCGGCAAAGCGGTCTTTCGGAAGATGAAGACAGCGTCATATCTGACATCGTTCAAGAACCGCCTTTCTTCGCCAAAGTAAAATCTGCGAGCACGAAAAGGAAGCAGCCGTCTCCGCAACAAATACTTGTACAGCAGCAGCAACAGCAGCAAGCACAGATTCAAGCGCAACAGCAAAAGGAATATATGCAGCAACAACAAGCACAATTACAACAGCTCCAGCAGCAACAAGCGTTTCAGCAACAGCAGCAAGTACTTCAACAGCAGCAAGCACTTCAACAGCAGATTCAACAGCATCAGGAGCAATTGCACCAACAGGCTCTTCAAGATACGTGGGCTAAAGAAAAGGAACAACGAAAACTCGAAATTAACGAGCATGATGCCAACGATCAGGCTTTGCTCGAAGAAGAAGCTTCGGGGAAAAGTACCGGCTCGGGATCTGGCGGATCGTCAATTTTCCAAACTGTCGGCGATATTAAGAAATCGACAGGCAGTTCGGATGAGGCACCTAATGAGAAGGCGCCAAAATTACCTCCAGTTACTTTGATCGGTGGCTCAAGCATGGAATTCGCTGTGTCACGAGCGCTCGGCAAGTATCGCCAACGACAATCTTCGACGGTGTCCGACGAGCAATCGGTGACCGACGAGAACAACGAAAAGAAACCGGTCGAGGAGGGCTCTGCGCAGACTCTGGAAACGAGTTTCGAGTATCCGGAGGATATGTCGGAAAAAAGCGAAAAGAGCGAAAAATCCGGCAGCGCAAAATTACCAGAACTGGTCACTAGTCTATCGGAAGAGGCCCCGCCGTCGGAAGGCAGCCCATCGGCATCCATAAGAGGTTACAATACCACGGGAGGAACTCGATTTCTACCGCGCCACCAGCAATCCCTAGAGATTCCTTGGCCCGGGTCACGATCGGGTGAACCTGACGAGGATAATCGCAGCACTCATTCTTATAGAAGCACATCGAGAGTATCTTCAAGGCGGCAAAGCACCGAGGACTCTATCGATTCTGAAGACGAATGGTACTGTTACGAGTTAAGAAAACTCGAAGAGCTAGAAAGACAGTCCGAGATGGAAATGACAGAAGCACTGATCGAGGAGCCCGAAGACGAGGTTTACCAGCCAGACGAAACGGTAAAAGAAAAGATGTCGTTCGTGCTGAAGGAACTTAAACTCAAAGCCATTACGAAACCAAAGGATCAGAGAAAGGAAGGCAGGGAAGAATCGCGAAATAGGATGAACGGCTCGGTCATTAAGGAACATCGCTTCGAAGAGAACGATAGCAGGTATCGTGACGAAAAGCCTATACCTAAAGGAAAATCCGCGGAAACTGTGGAGGCTGTGTTTGCCAGGGTGACAGATTATCATACGTGGGCGCACGAGCTAGAAGCTAAGAAGGAGAAGCCTCCGCCGCCCCAGGAAGAGGGTTCCTCCGGCGAAACATCCGGTCCGGATAGTCCCGGACAATCGATGGACGAGGAAGAGGAGGAGGAACTGCCGAAGGATCTCGAAGAGCAACAATCACGACGAAGTTCCAACGGTTCGACGCTACGTCACAGCGAGAAGATGCCGCAGGGCTCGGATTCCTTATCCCGCGAAGGTAGCGTAAGTGTACCACCTAGCGAAGTGTCGGTCAGCATCCCGGGAGCTTGGGATTCTGAAAGCACTGTCCTTGAAGGCCTCGAGCGCGATGGAGCCGGTAGCGCCGAGACAGCTACAACGGCGACCTTGAGTCTACCGAAGATCAAGATCGACTCCTCGTCCTGCGGAAGCTCGGACACGACATTGAAGGAGGGCCAGGTGAGTCCTGGCCCACCCGGGTCCAAGTGGAAGCTGCTCAAGGCCTTGAAGGAACGTAAGGCCGAGGAGAAGCTCAAGGAGGTCGAAGAGGCCTCTAAGGAGACCGCTATCTCTCAGGGACCCACGGCAGTGAGTATCATGATCAAGTGAGGACACGAAAACTTCTGTAAAGCGTACTCGAGATTCGGGGGTTGGGTGAAATTGTGAATCATTTTCATCGCGTTTCGCGCATTTTTGCAATCGGCAATGATATCTGACGCTTTTTACTGGACATCTCGATATCCAATTATTGTCAAGTTCGAATTTCGATTCATCTCAACGACGGTACTCGCGCGCGCGCGTGCCTGAAAGAAGACTCTTTATCGTCAGCGCTTTAGCACTTTGATCGTTTTGGCAACTGACGTAAAATTCTCAACGATTGATTTCCCGCGTGTTCCGAATTTATTATGCGGCACGTATAGATCTCGAATATCGAGTACGCGGGTACGTCGACTGACTGTAAAATGGGTGAGATATTGCGAATTTAACAATATTTGGCGTTAAAGTTAAGACCGTGCCACCAAGTGACACGTATACTCAATCAATGTTGCGCGCTACACCGAAAGGAAGTCAAGCTTTGCCGTCAAAGAGAGCGACGACAATTTCGCTCGCTATCTTTTACTAAGGTTGTTAGGGAGACGAGAGAGCCTCCGAGATGGTTGTGTGAGATACATGTTACAAATGGTACTAGTCAATTTAAGTGTAACACCACTAACGCTTGATCAAGCAATATTTCTAAGGAGCGAGAAAAAACGTCGCTTCGTTAGCGATCGACGATTTATTGTGATCGACGATGATTGATCTAGAGATCCCACGCGGGCGATGCGTAGCCATCGGGAAGCTCATTTAATAAGCATTTTAGACATAATTAGATGGTGCTTTACTCGTAGATACGCTTTAAGCTAGTAACTATTATCGTTAGAATCAGCCGCTGTGTCTGAGCGACGCGGACGAGTGTTGTGAAAATATGCCTGCGATAAATGCGATATAATTGTTCAAACAAATATTTCGCGTCGTCAAATTCGTCTCGTCTGATCTTTGTTATTCATCTTTTCACATTCATCTTTTTCGTACATCGTTCTTCAACTTATCTCATATTTCATTGTCAAAAATTGTACGATTGCATGAAGTACAACTGTTCACGTCGAACGTTACCTGAGAATCGCAGAGGGCATAACGATAAGTCACATTATAGCGATAAGAATGTACGTCGCGCAGACACTGCGGAAAATCGTATTTCGTAAAACATCGAAGTCCATCTCCCGTAAACGCCTGTAAACACTCGCGAACACGCGAGCTGTTCATCATGCAAAGAGAGAGAGAAGAAAACGACCCGGAGTGGAAATTGCGCCGGCGAATGAACTGGCGTTTCTGCGAATCCGCAAAGAGCACGCTGCGATAAGACGCACATGATATGTGCCTAGAAAAAGTAACGCCACAACAATTCGCGAGAAACACAACGGGTTTTTAGAAACGCGGCTATTAGCGCGACGAATCGTTCGAGACGAGTGAGAGAAACGCGCGAGAAATCCAGCAGCGACTAGTAGCAGTTGCTAAGTGGACATTTCACACGATTTCCGACGCGGTATATACGGAAGATCATTCCCTTGCGATATTCATAGTCGAATTTTATACTCAAGATTGTCTCAAGTGTGAGCTTAAAATTCTATACATATAGGATTTGCGATCGCAATTGTAACTCTGTATAGCATTTTGAGATCGCCCTCGAAACGCGGCCTTGAATATACGATCGAACTACGAATACCGAATTCTTAGTTCCTGAACATCATAGAATATTGCATCCATATCCACCACTGTTACACTCACACATTCTCCTATCATCCAAGCGAATTCGAAGTATATAGAGTCAATTTTGCAAATGTTTCCTATCAACAAGGACGATTGCCCGAGGCACTTTTATCTAACATCGCGTTTTTTTACATAATGTTGGATCGAGTTAAGTAGACGCGCTATCGATCGTGATCGATAACCGATTAACGGAACAAACGTCTTGGGTATCCGTCGTATAATACAGGGACTTCCAAAATCGACGACGCTTATCGTTGCCCCCGATATTAATGCCATCCAGGGACGCACACGTTTAGTGCAACGATATATCTCGCGGGACGATACATCCCATTCAATCGCGCGTGAATGCAGAAAAATCGATACCTCGCGTACCTCGTAACTCGCGCCGTCGTGTGAGAGACAGTATTACGCCGACAATATCTCCGCAGCTTGTACTTCTTACCTTTTCTACACGTTCCATCGCGAAGCGAGCCAAGGACGGGAGTCTTCTCCCGTGGATTTCCTTCCGAGACAGGAGCGTCTCCTTAAGAAAATAAAAAATAAAAAAACTTTGACGAGTCCCTCCGATGATCTTTATGCCGACCGCAGCAGATATGTACATTCGTGAGAAAAAAAAACGTGACGCGAAAACGCGCGTGTTACACTGGAGAAAACTCGCCGTGTACATACGGTGCGTGCGCAAAATTTTTTCTAACTATCGTCACAGTACGTCGCGGTGCAGCAACTACGGTAAGGTGGAAACCGACAAGACTAATGATCGTTGTTGTACGTCGTGTAGTAATAATTATTATACATTATACAGTGGTAGAATAATAGAACTATATCGTGACGGTAACGTGTCGTTTGTATACACCGAACAACCTGTATTGATTTAACGACCTAACTACGAAATTTGTATTATTGTTAAACATTGAGTCGCAACAGTAAGTTATATATTATTTCAGTATTAAAACAGCGTTACTTTAATGAAAATTGCATTTACTTTCTATTGAATCTCGTAAATGCGAATTTATATCTCGATAATTAAATCGACGGTGTACATAAACGACAGGGAGTATTATTGCAACCGATTGATAGCTTGCAGAAATAAGCATTTTTCCTTGTTCTTGTTAACAGACGTGCATACTACTCCGTACGATCGATCGCATTGCGTACGCCGACAGTTGTTCGACTTGCATAAAAAATGATTCGTACTGATCGAATGAATGAACTGGGTACGTGGGTACGCGTGCGAAAGACACACATTACACACATACATCCACGTCCGATACATATGCTTCCGTATCTAAAGACTTACAGACGTATAGTACTGTACTTAAGCTAGGGAATATTATCCTGCGTAATTCTCGATGTGTTGTGTTAGAATTAGGTGACTGGGGCAGTACCTGGTGTTCGAAGAATGTGTAGAGACGCTGGTTTCGATACTGACACATTTACCGGACGAGCATAGGAGGAAGGAATTATTAAGAAAAGATTATCAAGAGAATGTCACAAATGCAAAATTTATACGAAAGCGAATGTCAAGATGAATATCGCGAACATTGTCAAAATTTCGCCAGCGACTCGTGAAATCTCATAAAATTCACATTGAGAAAGAGGGAGAGAAAGAGGGTTCGGGTTTTACTAAAGACTTTTAATAAACTACTAAGAATTATTTTGGGATACTTTATGTAACAAAGTTTTACCTTTAGAAGAATCACAAATTTTGCACATTATTTCTTAAAGCATCGAGAAGGTACCGAAACCGGCGTCGTCGGTGCAAGAGTCAATAATACTGAAGAATAATAAGATTTTGGAAGTGCTGTCCTAAGAGAAAATGAGGAAACGAAAAAGGCGCATTAGGAATGGAGGAATACCTCCGAGATAATCCGTCATGGATGCATAAGTGATAAGAAACTGGCAACTCTTTCGAAATTATATGTCGTTGAGCCTTGCTCGCTAATTACGATAAGAATAAAGGGTCAAGCAAACTCTGATAAAATTTCACTTTCGCTCATCTTAATAGGTGCTCTCTCTCTCTCTCTTTCTCTCTCTGAGAAAAAATATAATATAAATATATATTATTTATATAAATATGTATAAATTTATATTTATATATAATTATTATATATATATTATTATATATAAATTTATATTTATATATAAATATATATAATCTAAATATAAAATTAATTAAAAATGTCTTGAAACCATCTCTTAAGAAAAAAATAGAAAGTGGACAGTTTCTAAATCCTTCGGAGGCGAGTCGTTAAAGGAAAACTTTTATATTTGCATTTGGTAATTGCAATTATTTCCTGTGCAAGTTGGAGACCAATTATAATTAACTCGCTGCGTAACGAAAAACACATTCCTTCTCTGTCTGCCGTTTTCCTTCCATAAAGAAATTACATATAATTTTTTCGCATGTTAATTCATTCACACACACATTTTCACGGTCCGATTATTTCGCCGTCGTTGGATGAATATTTTTAACGAGGCAGTAAAACCAAATTCCCCCATTTACCGGCAGAAATTGAAGGAAAAGTGTCGGAAAATTACAACGCAATTAGAAAAACGATGGGTTTTATATAAAGCCGAGTTTTATGTAAAATCGCGTGCTCTTTTTCACAACTTCGTTAAAGATATACCGCGATACTTACAATAAGAGATTTGAAAGAGAGTTTAAACGGCTTACAAATTCACGTCGCAAAAAAATGTTACTAAGAAAAATCTCATTTGTTTGCACAGTATTATCTGCAAACCATACCATATCATATTATACAGTCAAGCCGCTATTTCGCACAATTCTCGCCTCCATTATGCAGCTTCCTTAATCATCCTAGTTTCCATCAACGACTAGCAAGGATGTCAGGCTGTTAATTAATGATTCCTGCTGATGCACGCATATTAGCAAGTTGTTTCGCGCGTGTTGCGTTTGTATGGGTCATCACAAAATAACGTAATGCTTACACAACGTCAAAGAACATTACGGCTGAGTAAAAGCCTGTTCGTACCGTATTCTTCTCTCGCCCATTTAGATTTATTCTTTCTCACAAATCCGCATTGTAACTCGCCGCAAGCTCTAATTATTTAATCAAAGAGTCGATTGCGAGACAAACGATTCTTCCCCCATTCTTTGTGCTATTTTGTAAATTTCCATATCTTACTTCCCCGAGATTTGCCACGTAAGTTTCTCATTAGAAACTATCGCTGTATATTCTGCGATTCCAACAAATATTTCAATAGAATTCCTACTTATTACGTTTTATTAACGTCTAATTCGGGCTTCCGCAAATTACGACAGTCCGACTCGAGAAACGGCGTAAAATCACGTTAAGAATAGCGAGAAAAAGAAGGAGAAGGAAAGAGAGGAGCACCCAAGGAGCGAGAGTGAAATACTTTTTAATTGAATGATCCGTCGATGCAAAGGATTTTAATTGGACGAGCGGAGCGAGTCTTCGAGGAAGGAAAATCGAGCGGCTGGCTCCTCGACGTTCCGTGAATCGTCTTCGAGATAAACGAACGATTCGACTGACGCAGCGCAGTCGGATTCGTGCTCGCGCATAAATCAATTACCGCGTCGCGTATTATCCGTCTAAGTTGTTGACGAACGAAAGGGTCGATCGACCACTGGAATATCAACGTTGAATTCCTATCAGTCGAGTCGCGAGTTTTCCCGAAGGGACCGGCAGCGATACGAGGCCAATATACGACAAGACCAATTCTCTACCGTTTCTCACTTTTATATGAGCGTAATGCGAAAGAAGCGAAGCGTCGAGATAAGTATATACTAGACACCTAGTAATGATCATTAATAATTGTATATGTATACTGTCGTGGTATTACTATAAGTGTCTAATACACGCTCTCATAATCGTCTCTTCGTCGAGTTATTGCTCGAACATGGTGCGCCAGGCCGATTTTTTCTTGGCTCTCTCAGACACTCACGTCTCATATACCAAAGATATCATAATTCTTCTCCCTATCGAGACATCTCTCACGTACACATACACACATGCCTAATTTACGCATATTAATATATTATATACATGAAGGTATATACATACATATTACTAGCCTACGCGGTAGATTTGTGTCAATTAATACTATAACAAAATGTTTAGTCGTGTTTTTCCAGCGGGGCAAGCGAAAAAAAACGTAGCGTATAAGCTTTCGTGTGATAATCGAGACAATGGGAAGTAGAGATGGGAAACAGACGTAGCTCATAGCATCTCACAAGCTCACATTCTAAAAACATCCTTTTCCTTTAATGTCCAACGGGACGATTAGAAAGACGACGTTAAAAAGAATAACTTTTAATAAATTTGTATGAAAATTCGAGACAATGAAGATTGGTCGTCAGACGTTGATGTAATGCAATGGAGCCTTGACTAAACCTCGAGGAAAATTCTGGTTTTCAAAAATTATTTTTTACCACAAAGCTAACTTGCGACACAAAAACGTTATTCAATTCTCCTTTGTTTTGTTATAATTTCTGATTCGTTTTTCCGTCGGAGCAATTCCTCACATTTTTCTGTATTTTTGCGCTATGCAATTGGCAGCGTGGATTAATTTTAATTGATCTGTCTGGCAATCCAGCCAGGCGCAAACTTGCCATTTTTTTCGATATATCGACAGCGCGACCTAGTACGATCCGTTACAGGAACTAGCCGAGATAATAGAATGATCGATTACATGGATCCAGCGTCCCGCTTGCGCGCGCACGACGTTCAATTTTAAGATAATTCTTTTGAAAACTGTCAAGTAAGTATGACGCATATCGTTTTCTGAAAGTTTCAGAGCTGGGAGGTAAAAGAGCAATTTGATACTTATACTCCGATAGATTTATGTTATATTTAATGACGTAAAAGTTTGCTCGCAGCTAGTAAAATGTGACGAAGTTCGTTACGATGCAATTAAGATCCATTAACGGTCATTTCATAAAAAGACATTTCGTTGTCGGGCAAGGGTTCAAGGAAAGATTTTACATTCGGCGAAACATTCTAATAGCCTTCTTTGCGTAAAAAGAAGAACTTATTTTATTGCCATGGTAATAAAATAAGCATATAGTACGTGAAATGAAGTAAAAAATGACGTGTCGAGAGCGTCACATCTGGGTTAGTCTTTTTTAAGAATTCGTGACTTATAAGAGCGATAATTTTGTGGAATATATCTCGTAAAGAGCGTCAAGAACGATGAGACGTATATACGAACAAAAGCAGAAGGCGACGCATTTTCTTCCGTATGTTTCTAGAGAAATGTCAAATGGATACAAATTGCGAGTGCAATTGAACGACATTAGCAAATATCCTCTTGATGTGACTCGGTCTTGCTGTGATTTAGCCAATATCTTCCCTCACTACTGAGAGAGAGTGTAATAAGATCACAAGCAACTGTCACGCATTCAGCGTCTCCATAACTGAAAGTTACTCCGTGCTGGAAGTTGCATGAGCGTTACCTTCAGTGAATTCAACTTAGTTAATCCATCAGTCACGCCGAATGGGGAACTTCTCAGCTCTGATATATCGTGCGCACGTTGAGAGGATCCGAAACTGTAAAGTACAGGGGATTTTACGACACATTATGAGAATATTAAATTTGAAACTGCATAGAGATTTGATGATGTAACGCATACTAAAAGCACCTATAAAATAAAAATTCACTTTTGCGCGATCAGCGATAAAAAAAACTCATTTTATCCGAAAAATGTTAGGAGGTTAAAGACGTATATAAATAGACTCTTCAGTTCACCCTTAGAGCTCTCGACTTAATTCGCCAGTCACACAGATTACTTCTAGCTCATCTCCCAACAACATCTCTCGATGGTGTCTGGCTTAAGGAGAATCACGTCTGACAAGTAATCGTATTCCCCACTTATTACCATCTTGCAATTCATTGCGGGTAACCATTCGTGAATAATTATGTCGAATCCTCCTCATAATAACATAGACGCGTCAAAATTACACGGGACATTAAACGCATGACGCGAGAGGAAAGCGTAAAGGGTGTCGCGTCACGCAGACCAGACACGGGAATCAGTGTCTTTCAAACGTTACAACGATTATAACGTGGACACGATATATAATAAACGCGAACAAATTTTCGAGCGTGTAAAAAGAGTTTTTACCACCCGATATTTACATATAATCTTTTTAGTTTCTTTTTTTCTTATTACGCGAAATATATTTCTGTGTACTTACATGTGTTCAGGCTACGACGTCCTACTACAAAGGCGGTAGCAAGAGAGAAGGTATCCCAGAAACATATCCCGTTATAATTAAGATTATTGGTGCAATAATAAAGGTGCTTGCGACGCAACGGATACGGATTATAACGATAATTTACGGCGGGCGAATCGGGTATTACTATGTATACGTATCCACGTGCGGGAGCGGAAGTTTAAGATAAATCGCGGTGAGCTGTGGGATGATTAGGCGAACGTGGGATTAGGTTGCCACGCAGCGCGGGTCTACAACTTGGCCGCTAGCACAGTTAGGCGCACACCATGCTACTATCGTTACACATACAGCTCGACATATCATTCGCAGAAATCGCATATGCATACCCACATGTACACGGTGTCCATGTTATATATATACCACAGAGTTACACACATACACACCGTACATAGACACACCGGGCGAATGCCTCTGGTTACCTGCGGCCGTTCCCAGTTTTAGACCAAGTGTCGAGACACTTATGGGAATTTACTCGCGTATCACCTCACAAGGAATCGATTAACTCAATTGATTTTTGTATCGATATTATCGTTTAAGATTCGTGTGGAGAGTTTTTTTTCAGGGAAATCCAGTCTATAAAAATTATTTTCTATTATATGAAATTATTCATTTGCGCATAATTATCTTGTACACTCTAATGACATCGACATTAGCATAATTACTCATGATAACGCATACATATTCATAAATCACGGCTGTACTCACACATATCGCAACGAATCCGGGATTTCGACGGTCTTCGTAAAGTTCCATTGTTTCAGCGGCACTTAAGTTTACAGCTTCCAATATTTTTTTTATGCGGATGCACTGCTCGCCTACTCAGCAAGTTGATGGTAGTACCGGGACGCAGTGCAGAATTGGCTTTTATGCAAAAGCACGTGCATATCGCATGCATACGTAAATGGCATGTGGACGTTTCCAGCTTTCTTCCTAGGGTTGTATTAGCTTTCCCGTAGCTTGCCCCATTTCCATTTCCATTAATCACCAACATGCGCGCACTTTCATATATATATATATATATATATGTATATATATATGTGACAATCGGATCCATTCCTTTCCCGAATATGGACTCGCGGGAAATCTATACCAACGATTCGTAACTTTTATACGCAACGCGACTGTACAATCAACTTCCAATCGCGATGTTTCTCCCTCTTTGAAAGCTGCATAAAAGCGTAGTTTTGCATGCGTAAGTGTTTTCGTTCGCTAATGGCTCGTCGTAGCATTGCCTTTGAATTCGTAAGTGAAGTGACCTCAGCCATTATCGGAATCTTTACGTAGAAGCGAAAAGGAACTGATCGCGTTTCTCACAGGATGTATTTTATTCCCGTTAAAATCAATAATTACAAAGTCTGTCGAAATTCCAATGTATTATCATTGCAAATCATCACATATACATATTATGCCGAAGTGATTTTCACAAGTATATGTATTGCGCAAATCGCACGTGTCACACGTATTACATATCACACGCATTAGATGTAGATATTTCCTAGAGTATTTCATATAATGAGTTTCTAATTAATCGACAACATTATGAATGGATTGAACTAGAGGGAAATTATCGCAATATTTAAATTGGCAATATTTTACAATTATTTCCAGCAATTGGCTTGTTGGAATAATTTGTGTAAAATTGATAATACAAATTTCTCTTTCGTATATATTTTCGTGAGGAATATGCATTGGCCGCGGGTAAAATCCAGGATGCAGGGCACAGAGCGGAGAGCTTTATCGTCAGTGTGTCTTCTCGTCGAGGCGAGACGACGGCAAAGTTTCACATGAATTTTTCCGCGACCCCGATCCAATTCGATGCCAAGGAACAGTTTGCTCTTGAAAATAGTGCGATCTGGCTTTCAGCCGATGGATGTTAAAATAACTGACGTTGCACAGTCTACTAAAAAAATCATTCGACACAACTATACGTTACGTTTCAATCTCGCGAGTCACAGAGTCTCGACGAGTGGGCACCCTTAAAATCGCACCAGCATATCACCGATATCATTTTCATTAAGTGTCATATCATTAACAGGAGGGGCGAGCACCTTCGTGCTCGCTTCTTGTCGATCAATGTAGTACAGCGAAGGTTTCTTAAGGCTTCTCAACTTAGCGAATAGTACCGTCAATTGACGACTAGTATCTAAGCGAATTAAAGCAAAATACATTGTTAAGGCCTAATATAGATAAAGGAAAAAAAAACTTGTTAGATAGTAATGAGTAATACAGATGCAGATACACATACAGACACAATTACATACGCGATTAGGTTTTCGTTGTTAATTGTGTGTAAACGCGCTTGCCAGAATTATATTCGCGAAGCGATACTATATTCTGTATAGACATGTATCTACTATTGAGTTGTGTATGTATGTTTCCTTGCCTTTGAGCGCGTCTCCAAGTATCTATATTTTCGCATCCCGTATTATTTATCGGCTGTCATGTCTATTGGGAACAAATTAATTCTGATACCGCGCGAATTCCCGCATGTTTGACAAAAATTGTATCACGTAACATCGGAAATGTCGCAACTAATTTCGCTATGCGGCGAAATTTATGAGTCGACGGCTCTAATTAGCCGTTGTGCAGTGAAATTCACCATGTATATTATGAATAATTAATCTGCATATCGTTTCGTCGGTAGAAAATGTCATTTTGCGCCGCAAATGCGCAGCATGAATTTTCGGGCCACTGATAAAATTGGTTCTCGCTTTATGTGAGACGATAGAGATTATTTGCGCGACCTCTTTTATCGGAAATTTTGCGGTTACATGATTATTCTTCTGTTTTTGTAGCGTACTATGTGTGCCGCGGCATTATTTAATTATTTCTTTTTCGATCAAACGTAATCCTTATTGTCAATTAAAGCTCTCTCATTCAACGACTCATTACGAATGTAAATTCATATATAAGCATATTGCGATAATGAGAATTAATGCATCATGCTTTATTTTTGCATTCTCTAACGAGACGCTCTCAAATGCCATCATTTCGTGATTATAACGTGAAAATGAAACGAATATCATGCTCCAGTGTTATCTAAGCTTTTTAAGCGAACCGAGAAAAAAAACCCCTTTCCGCGAACTGTTTAAAAGAAAGAGAGAACGAAAACGAGTGGTAGAGAGAGTGGGAGAAAAAGAGTGAAAGAGCGACAAGTATGAGAGTAAAGACGAAAATTTGTAATTTGAGAGAATGAAGAAGAGAAATTGAGTGCGGAAGGAGTGAGAGAAAGAGTGAGAAAGCGACAGCGTTAAGGGACGAAATATACCTGCGGCTCTAACTCTAAATACTTATTATACTTGTTATGCTATCGATAAGTTTATATTATATCTCTATCGTGACAGAATTTACGACGTATTGTACGTGATATTATATTTATACGGGCTGTTACACACTCTATCTCCGAAACTTCCATTTCACCGCGCGGCCGAGCGAACGTGGGTTAGCACGCGAGAAGCGCAGGAGAGCAAAAACGAAGGTGGCAGGCAGAGGAAAAGACAGATACTCGAAGAAACCGAAGGAAGCGTGAACAACATCCGGACATGCCAGATGCTGATACACACATATATCCCTCTCTCTTCGACGGCAGGTATCGATTCGTTCACGAGATTTTCGCGGCCGAATCCTTATTGAGAAAAATCGTAACTATGATGGAAACTACAAGGAAGACCGAGAGAAGCCTGTCGCGAAAAGGACCAGTATGAAGGAGGGTCAGGACCTCGGGGCTAGTGGAGGCACGAAAACCGGGACTAACAGAATTTATCGCGAGTCCACTGCGCGAACCATGAATCGAGCCAGCTGACAGACGACAAAATGCCGGTGCTTCTTCGAGGTCGTCGGCGGGCCGAAGGTTGATTAATGGCGACAAGCGAGACGAGAATGGGTTCGACCTGGCCAACGAACGGGAAAGGGATTAAACGGAAAGTGGTAGTTTGCAGTTGGATTGAGAACGAGAGAGACAGAGAGAGAGAGAGAGAGAGAGAGAGAGAGAGAGAGAGAGACAAGGACAAAGAGTACATTTACATCGATGCAGTCGACGGAGTTTGGGAGATTTGCGATGCGAGGAAACAATAGAAGGGGCGAAGGGGAAAATGCAGCTGCGAAGGCGGACGAAGCGGTCGATCCGGGTGAAGGAAGTCCTGAATCTAAATCAAACGGTCGGGGCGAAGAAAGGGAGGGTGAAGAAGAAGTCGACCCTCTGCGATGGAGAGACCGCTCTTTCAAAATCATGCGCGAATGATACTGATGACCTTCTCCCCCTTTTCACCATTCTGCGGCGGCCGACTGCAGGAAGGCGACTATTTCACGATGTTTCCCCATGTCATCCAGCGATTTCCTTTGTACCCATCTCATTCCGGCCCATTCGTAATTTCTCTTCTTAGATGACTAAACGATTCAGAACGAGACAGAGCATTGTGCGTGCGTGCGCGCGCGCGCGCGGCCACGGAAATCAAAGCGAGAGATTCATCTCACGGTTTTGTAATATCCAACCGAAGGTCGAACGGTTATTAGAATATCTGTCGCTTTGAGCACGAGGAGAAAACGAGAATTTCCAAGATCGATCGCGCTCGTATTATCGCTATTCTTGCTCGCGTCATTCCGTGGCCGCGCGTCTCTTATCTAAGACTGTAATAATGCGAAAATGTGAAAAAAAAAGATCCTGCGCCACGTATTGCGTTCACGCGATCGGCATCGCGCGCTCTCCATTTCGTTTTTTAAACTGTTACTGAGCTTGTTTTTAATAAACTTGTTTTTTTGTTTGTTAGAACGGCAGCGGTCCAGGCGGCGAATCCGGTGGACGAGTGAACGGGTGAGTACGCCGCGTTATTTCCTAATTAAGCCTTTAATCCTATAATTATACTCATATCGTATCCATTTCAATTTGAAACACATTCAAATTTCATATCATCACTCTGAACCATCACTCTTTTAAAGCCGTCGTCATCATTAATATATTAACAATATTATACATACATATATAAAATTAATATCTTCCTTCCCCACTGCGTCATTTTTATTGAATTAAAAAATATAAAAAAATAATTTTCGGATACAGTAAAAAGTACAAAGAAATATCTATATCGATTTTCTTGAGGAACGTTTCAAGACATCTCAATCATTTTTATGCGTCAAATGGAAGTTGAAATGAAATCATTTGTAAAATTTCTTTCAATTCATGATTACACACATCAATATTTCCGATAAATTTCCGTTTTGAGTCGCACGAATGGTGATGTATTTCACGGTCTGTCATTATTCGACATATAAAAAAAATTGAACCACGTAAGTGGCTCTTAGATCTCGGGAAAACTCAGATGCACGTCATATTTTGCCATGTCGTTTTCCTAAAAATCGAGACCTTTGCAACATAGCGTAACCTAGTTTCCATAGATATCAACCGGAATCTCATATAGCCGGTGATAAAGTTCGACTGACGACACGTTAATCACCAAAAAAAAAAAGATAATGTATCATACTTAATGTATCATTTTTAATGAGTTCTCGTAAAAAATCAGGTTTAATATTATAAAATTTATCATTAAATTAATGTCATATAATTTTACTGTTTAATTTTTATATATTCCATCACATTGTTTCTCGAAATAAACTTATAAATAATTTATCAGAAATCAAAAAGCGTCAATAAAAATTCCAAATATAATTTTATTCTTTCGATGATGTGGCAAAGAACAGATTTAAAGTCGCGGAAACTTGGATTCTCTAAAAACTTTCTAACGAGCACGAAATTTCCATCGTGCTCTCAGCAGATTTTCAAACATTCTGGATTGCACGAAGAGATCTCGGTTAAAACTATGACTAACTTAAGCCTGCAGTTTGATTTGAAAGTTCAGTTCATTTTCAATCCACACAGAATCGATCTTAGATTCAAACAAACGTTTTTGCTCATTTCTTTTGATATCTATCCTGTCCAAACATTTGAATATTAATTCTTGAAGTTATTTTTAAAATTCATAATATTCACAATCAATAATTATACTCTCACAGTTCGAGCAAGTTTAATCTTAATACTGAATAAGCCATGATAAATAGTAAAATTACATAATAATAATAAAAATATATAAAACTGTACATTAAAATAAATATCTCAATCTGCAAGATTATATTTGCTGTTGAAGCAAAAGACGGAGGTGATCGTAGACTTGTGCTGACGCAGCTTCCGAAATCTTTTCTGTTCCAGACATCCAGGCGACAATCCCTTCTACAGCACCATCGACAGCATGCCGGACATTCGACCGCGCCGGAAGTCGATACCATTGGTTTCCGAGCTGGTAGGTAACCGATTACCCATTAACACCATTCCGCCATTGTCTCCGCGTATACATATGTATAAGTACACCGTGTACACACATACATATATGTACATTGCCTGGACCGTGTCCATACATATATATACATATATATATATATATATATATATATATATATATATATATATATATATATCTGCTATATATATTCGTCGGAAATAATTATCCGATCCGACGAAACGTTCTCGTTGTTGTCGCCATCGTTATCGATGTCGTCGTCATCGTCGTCGTTCTCTTCACCCGTGGTCGTTGAGGTGTAACGCTGAAAACGCAGTCTACTTCGGCTTCCGCGTAGCACCGGACGGGTTTGACCTCTCTCGATCTCCGCGGCGATTATACGGCCGGCTGAATTTAATTAATTTGCCCAACTAGCTCGAGGCCACCTCTTGATACGCGCGGCTATTTTAGAATTTTAACGCGCGGCCCCTTTGGTTCGCTTTGCGATTCTATGTTCTGCGTTTGCACTGGCAGACTGAAACAGAGCTGGAATTAATTACCGCGATGTGTGCTGCGTGTGCACTGTTGGCGATGCCCACGCGAAATACGTGAGAACCCCGGCGAACGACGGGATATAAATTATAATCGTAAAAAGTTCTCTGATGCGGTACGGAGACACGAGGACATTTTTATAAACTACTTCCATGACATTTTTTATGTATTTATACGTATCCGCGTATTTATATGTAGAAACCGGGATGAAACGCTATTGGCGAACGTGGTAAATCCATTTGCGAGATGCACCGGCTCGAGTGTCGAAACGAAATATAAAATATGAATCGATATTCGACAAGCAATCGGACAGCATGTGCGATCGATTATGCTAATGTGTTTGTTAATACATACCCAACGACCACGGGCAGAATCGTTGCTTCGCATTTTATTTATCTTGTCGCGTTCTTTTCAAAGAAAAAGCTACAAAGGACTGTAATTTCGTGTTCTCTCTCTCTCTCTCTCTCTGTCAACTTCTTTTATGAATATATTAGCGAACGCAGTGGAAAATTATAACTGAAAGTTACCTCAAGCTTAATTAGTTTGTAATCCAAAGGCTAGGGAAACGCAACGGCTACGTTGTCTCGATTACAAAACAGCCATCGCTTCTTCCCCAACTTTACTTCTCACGATGACGACGATGATGATTTAAAATACCTTTGTCGCGAGATCTAACTTTGTGTATCATGACGCATCCGAGGATTTGAAACGAAACCGAAAAGATAAAATTGTGAAATCATGAAAGATATTTTCGTTTCAAACTTCAAGACAAAGTAGAAGATCTTCCGATACGGCTCGTAACAAACGTGTATCTCATCGTGACTTAATTGCGTGTTTTACGTTTCAGTGTTACCGTCGTTTTCTGCGACGAATCGAATTGTTAATTTTTCTAAAAGCCATCGCAAAGCGCCAACAAGCAAATCTGATGAAATATTTCCTCTCATAATTCCCCTCGTGATTCCTTTTTTCCCTAAAATTCCCAAATAAAAAAGGGACGTCACATTTCGTTGCCCGATAATTACAATTGTACCCATTAATGTTTTAAATATATCCATGGATAAATAAGTGAATAAAATAAATTCACTGATTCGTCAAATATGAATAATACGATTGAGAGGTTTCAACCATTGTTTCAACAAAATTTAACAAATATAATCGCGCCAATGACGATTACGCCTGCAATCGGCGAGAGCATTACTGCCGCAAAATTAAAATTCGCAATTCTCTGATACGGCTGGTTCTCAAGTCGAGCCTTTATTTTCATATAAATATACTAGGAAATTCGCGATTTGAAATTCGGATAAGTCGTCGATGTATTCGCGACGATTTATTCCACTGGCCGTATAAACAATGTGCAGAATAAAGACAAGTAGTCGTAAATCTTTTTTTAGTAAATCATTCTTCGCGATCGCGTATTTCAGCCAATAAATCGGTAAAAATAGCTAATCGAGTTTGGTTTTACAAAAGAAAGAAGTATAAAACGATGATCGTTTATAAAGAGGTATCCTACACACCCCTGCTCTTCAGCTCAGATTATTATATACACGATAATGACGCACGTGTTCGAAACGATAATAAATGTCTTGTCTACGTCATAGATGCCATTGCAGGCTAAGAGCTCGCGTGTGCAACTAGTGCGTGATACTTTAAATGAAATTCTTAAGTAGTTTATCGATCGCGCTTTGAAGAAAAGTGCCTACTAGGGATAAGTGTGTCGCGGAAAACGTGATTTAATTTAACACTAGAAAAGTGAAACGTTGGCAGTAAAATGTAATTTTCATCAGGGCAAAATAATACAAAATTGAATTTTTCAATTAACTCGTATAATAGATTTAACGCGTCCATTTGGAAAATTGTAGATTTGTAATTTATACATAAGAACTTTGATTACAGTTTCCTACGGATTACATATTGATTCTCAGTGTCACAAAAAAAAGAGATTTATCATTTCTATCCTTCCTTACAAGTAGCATTGCACTCCAGTCCCGAATATAGGTATCCTCGATCACCTTTAGATCCTGGAAACCGTTGTCTGTCCTCTTGTATGTTTGTCTCCCTGTTTAATGTTAACGGTTTACATATAATTGTTGTGCATATCTCATACAACCCTGAAATCCTGAAGTCTCGCGACATGAAACATATTTTCATGTGGTATCGTGACGTGAATAAAATTGTCCAGGCAGTCCGCAAAAAACGCGAAAAGATTACTGGGTTATAACCGCAAAAACGTTTGCGTTATTCGTTGAAAAAGTTGCAAATAGCAGTGGAAAACCACGCATCACCTGTATCAATGTCGAACGTACGAAATTGACTGACCGCGTGTAAAACGCGATTATCGCCCAGTAATTTCGATCGTTTAAATTCACCACGGAGATATAAATTCCTAAAATACAAATTATTTATCATTGTCAAAATGTGATGTAACGTCTTTATTGAAACAAAATAACTTTACACTTCATTTTTTTTTGTGTCACGCAGTTATCTCTTCGTGATGAATGAAAATCCTAATTAACATCCGTTTTTGTGCCTCTCTTGTGTCTAACTTGTAAAACATCTATATTATAATTGAACCAAAAAAAAAAGGAATTGCAAGTGATACACGTACTAATCGGCATATAATGCTATTTTCTTTGTTTGTTCTCTGTGGCGCCCGTTGTTGTATCCACCTGAACACCTGAAAAAAACAAAACCACTCACTGAAAAAAACCTCTCAAAAAATCTCAAAAACTCTACCTCCAGGTCTTGAAGGTACTAATTAAATGCCTCCTTAGCCAAGTCAATTAAAAGCTTGTTCGAACGTTTGCATGTGACTTTTTAATTCGTCTTTATTCTACTCACTATGTATACTGTTACTTTTTCTTTGGTTTACATTCTTTTATTTGTTCTACGCGATTTCTATTTCTCTTTTTTTACTTACTCTGAACTGTTTCTTCTTTTGTTCAAATTCGTTACGCATCTTTTTATCTGCTAATTACTTACTATAAAGGGAATGTGCATGCTTCCCTTGCTGCGAATCGTTGAAAGTCGCGCTCTACTCGACGAAATAGAGTGGAAGCGATGTGGAAACTTCTTGATTACATCTCTAATTTAATATGACTCTGTTACATGTGTATCTACTCGTTAGTAAATAAATACTGGTGTAATTTTGTTATCTGCGGAACATGCAATTTCTGTCTCCCGTATAAAATATCGAATGCGAGAAAATAGCGTACCAACCTCTAGTGACTCGTTAAATTGAACGCGGTTCGTGTAGTTTGGAGAGACAGGAGATGTTTGCACTTCAACGAGACGCATTGTCATCGCGCTTTTTTGATGGCTTACTTATAACTTTGTGTTTCGCATGCGAATGTACAGTTACTTCAATTAGGACATCAATAAACATTAAAAAACGGGTCCGAAAGAAGTATATGTTTTCTTGTATAATCATTTGTTTTGCGCATTCAAATTTACTGTGTGTGATTATCCAATAATTTCTAATCTATCGATAAAAACGATTAGTCGACAAATAATTTTATTCTATCTTAGAAACAATGACGTTTCTCACCTGCATGCAAAACTGTTCTCTGTTCGAGCATCAATATTGCATGAATGTCTTGATAGCTATAGATACGTGTGTTACGAATAGTTATAAAAATATCATATGTAGTTATAAGTATATGTTTCGATTAGGAAATTTCAAGACAATTCTAACGTTTTAACAGAAGTTTTCTTTGATTCGCCAATATTCGTTCCATTGCTCTCTCACTCCTACGTTTCTATTTCTCGAGGGAAAACGAGAAAAGCGAAGCGAAGGAGGGTGGCTCGATAACATCGTTAAGAAAAATAATATCGCGCGGGATTCTCTCAAGAGACAGAATTAAATCACCTTGATGCCCCTCCGTCCGTGCTGCGTTCGCAGCATCCCTCGTCCCCGCGATCGAGGGACACATTAGAAAAACGACGTTGCAACAGCATACGTGGGTTATGGCCGATAAAAGTGCTATTAGCATGTACGGAATTAATGCTTGATTGTCGGGATCAAACATTGGCGCGTGCACGGTTCGCGGGGCTCCGTGTATAATATCTTAATTAAAATCTATGCTAACCACAAATCCTATCGCGCACCATACCTATCAGACACCTATAAGCTAATTAGATTAGATTTTCTCTCCGTAGAGATTCACCTACGCTCTCTATCTCTATCTCTCTTTCTCTCTCTTTCACACTTCGTCTCTTTCTCTCTTTCACTCTCGTCTTCCACTGTTATTCTACCAACTAATTTACATATCTCCTAGAGTTTCCGCTCCATTCGCTTCTTGATTCTCGCCTTTCACTGTCTTCTCACTATCGCTCTATTCGGTCTAATTTCGATATTAGATACTGTACACGTGTATATGCGTTACCAATCGTATATGCAAATCTACACCGCATTGAAACTGTACTCGGTCTTATTAAGCAGGGTCCAGTCTCTGATTAGCCTCCAGTACAATTTCCGCTGTCGGTCTCGGTATATGGTAGCATATAATCCAGACCTCATCGAGTTGGATCTTACTACCAGTTTTAATACTTGCAATCTTGTTTGTTGACCGCTGCATTAATTTTCTCTATGCACGCGACTATGCGCAAAGATAATCGGACAGATATTATATTAATCCGCAAACGTTTGCACGAGTAAATATCCTGCACCTGCTCTGACGTTCATCATAAAGTATGCTCAAACGCGCGGTTAATAGATACTTGTTAAATTTGCAGTAATTCAGAAACGCACGTATGTTTGTCGAAATATGTAAATGTCAGAGAGCTCGATTATGTAAGATTATTATTAAATTAATATCCGAGAAGCTTTTGTGAAACAAGTCTTGGTACAATTTTTACAAGCGCGCTCGATGTGTATATATATAAAACTCACACTTATACTCACTTTTCATAAAACTTGTAAATAAATATTTAACTCTTTATCGATATTTCACTTAGCATGTAATATCACCGCTTCTTTTACGTCACAAGACTTTTACGTCAAAAGATTTCCCTTCGGCTTTGAATTTGTTTCTATCTCGCAAGTTTTTACATTACTACGGCAGTTGCAATTTAATCTCGATGTGAAATTGCTTCTTTGGAAATGTACTCACATTTGATTGATTAATATTAAGAATTTTGAGATATATATATTCTTCTTATCATCATTATTTCAGTAATTCTCGTCATCCGAGAAATGTTCCCACGTCGGTGTCATATATCTTTATTTTATATAACTCGTAAACAATCACATTTTTTATCTCGATGTCTCGAAAAATATTTGTAAATAACACTTTTCGAAAAATTCTTCTTCGTGTTTTCACATTTATTTACATACGTTTCTTCACGTCTCTCGATTTATTTTGTCGATTCTAGGCTTTTTTTTTTTTCATTTTTATCTCACTTCTTTCTTTCTCTATCTCTTTCTCTTTTTCTCTTTCTTTCAGTTTTTTTCAGGACTATCATTTACTAGAGAGACTGGAAGATACTAGGCATTATTATTCCATTACCTGATGTACATTAATTTATATATTTTTCTCAGACCATGGCAGCGACGAAGAGGAACGCTGGTCTCACATCCGCCGTACCTCGAGCGACGCTGAACGACGAAGAGCTGGTAAGGACTTGTGCATTACACTTCATCATCGCATCACCAGTTAATAAACCGAGAGAAACATGTTTGCTCTGAAAGAAAAGGGTTAGCCACCACCGCGTTATCCCGTTGATATTTAAGTCCTCTTTACTATAGTGGAATGACGACTAAGCTCTCTTCCAGTGGCTTTTTCAAGGTTGCCATTGCGTGGACGGTACGATATATCGCATTAATTAGTGCCACATAAATCACAAAGCTTAATTACTTTCTTTCTACGTGATATACTCCATTCGGAAATCCTGAGAGAAAAGTTTTAAAAGCGAAAGCAGAGAAGGACGTTTAGCTTCTAAATGTGAGACGGAGATACTAAGGTGAGAAGTAATATCCGAAGAAATACGGAGAAAGGTGTTAGGGAGGAATTAGATCTTATATCATTTAATTTTAAGTTTCAATACCGGTGAGAGACCGGCGCCGAAGGAGTTTGACTTAACCATTGGACTCTCTTTTCTTTTCATACGAAACATGCTGCATTTTATCCTCCTATTTCCACGCTATTTTCTTTCACGTAAGTGTGATCTAGCCTGTTTTTGTTTCTGAATCTCCTTACTTCGATTTGCCCCTTTCCTCGCACCGTGTTACTTTGGAGCAACACGTAGCGACCTAGTGTAAAACACATTAGCGGCTAGGGCCGTGATACGCATCGCGTATGTACTGAAGAAATACATGCATATGTATGCATTAGGTGAGAAAATAGTGGTCGAACCACGCATATATAAACGTATAGGACGTCCATAGAGGAGCCTACATAGTCTACATAGGGGTATCACGACGCGGGATACCGTATCAGAGAGAAATAGCTAGGCTAGCGCTAGGAGTTTCCGATTTCTGTGACGTTGGATGTTCCTCGTATATCGAATACCTAGGTGTCCTTTCCAGGTCACTTTGACACGCGTGCAATATTCGATAACGAGATGTCGAAGTCTTTCTCGGATATACGATTTATTAAAACATCCCGGAAAGTTACGGGTGTAACAAGCCGATAAGAGTCGAAGTTTAATTTATATTGCACAGTTCGTTCGCACTAGGTGTAAGATTTAGGTATTCGTGGACTTTGCTGGCAACACTAAGGAATTCAAATTGAAAAATGCTGATCGACATTGCTGATCGAAAGAATATCGAAGATGTAACGCGGTGAAAGGTAATTTAGGTATTCGCTTACATTTACGTACATGTTCTTACGTCGGGATGAAGATATACGGATTTTGAAAAATTCATGTACCGGGGAACATCCCGAGTTCACACGTTAGTACCATAGTGCTTAGCGGATCGATGCTTTTACACCCTCCTTCTCTCACTAGATAGTCTAACGATATCCAGAAAATATCGCTCGCTCTAAAACTTCCCCGCGTACAGAACTTTGCAAGGAAAAAAAGAAGATATTTTCGTAAAAGTCGCAAAATGAGATGACGCGCGAAAATTCTAGATGTCCGATATGAAACGTGATGATCTCTTTAGGATCGAGCAGCTCGCGTACGTGTGTTCGCGAGGTTCTCGTAGGTAATCCCATCCCACAAGCATGGAAAAAAGATACCCCGAAGAGAAAGAAAACCGATAGAGACGCTCTTGAAAATCTAAAGCCAGAATGACGAGAGTCATTCTGTTTTCGAGAGGCACGAGCAAGTAGGAACAGTTTCTTAGCGTATCCAATTCGCTTTTACGGGAACCATACGCGGGCTTTCCTTTGTCTGCATATGGTTTTGCGTGCACATGATTACGTAACTAGAACCCACAAAGGCACTTCGGTTAATAACTGAATCTATGAGGGAATTTTTGCGAAAGATTGGACGGACAGAAATGAAATGCTAATTCTTCGGTATTCCGCTTAATAATTTGAAACGCAAATTTTACATTGAAGGAAATGTACTTTTAAAGATCGATAAGAGTAACGCGAAGTAAGTAATAAATTAAGAGAGTAGCTCTCTTAAAAGGTCATGATAAAGTTGCCTCATTTCTTCAGTCAAGAATAGCCTCGCTAATATAATTCAAGATACAATCTAATATTGCCCAATTGTTCGATCGATTGTTCATATATGAGTAATGGAATTTTATATTACGTTAATGGAAACGCGATAGTCACTTCATCATGCTATGAATTCGGGAATTCAAGATATTTCTTCTTCGCGAGAAATGGAATATTAACAGAACAATATTTAAAATTTGATAAACGAAATAAAATATCGCTCAACACTTAAAATTCTGAAATGTCAAAAAGCTCCGACTCTTCAAAGGATCAATAATTCATGATCCACGTCCAACAAATCGTTTAAATCCCTCA
This sequence comes from Tetramorium bicarinatum, assembly GCA_928718305.1. Classification (NCBI taxonomy): domain Eukaryota; kingdom Metazoa; phylum Arthropoda; class Insecta; order Hymenoptera; family Formicidae; genus Tetramorium; species Tetramorium bicarinatum. The sequence continues at coordinate 733,328 of OV788321.1, forward strand.
AAAGTAATTTTTACGAACGAAGAACCGAAGTAGAAAAACGAATATTTGCATAAAATGCCCCTCCTTCTCCTTTCTGATTTGTCTCCTCCTTCTCTCTCTCTTTCTTAATGTAACGGTGATGCAATCGCACAATGAAACACCCGCAGAAGATGCACGTGTACAAGAAAACTCTGCAAGCGATGATCTATCCCATATCGTCGACCACTCCTCACAACTTCGTCACCTGGACGGCCACGTCACCGACGTACTGCTACGAGTGCGAGGGTCTTCTCTGGGGCATCGCTCGACAGGGAGTGCGATGTATGGAGTGCGGTGTCAAGTGTCACGAAAAGTGCAAGGACCTCCTGAACGCCGATTGCTTGCAGAGTGAGTAACGTAACGTCAATCTATATTTTGGTCTTCGAGCGCAATTTCCATGTTTACGAAATATGTGTGGTTATCACGAAAGACAATATTTAGTCAATCGTTTATTTCGGTTAATTGACATTATTAAGTAAAGGGTCTCAAACGAAATTGATAATCATAATTACATATACGTGGATTTGTCGAGGAAAATTATAAATGTATTTTAAAGATTTGGAAATGCCAAGGTCACACAAGTTTTCTCACTTTTCAGGCACGTAATTAAAAACTTTGTACTTACTTTATTAACGGCCGAGCAGTAGTAAAATTGATTGTCCCTCACGGAATAATGAGAATCAAGCAAAATCAAGAAAAGTTTCGTGATTTGTTAAACAGAGATTAGAGCGAATGAATAAGTCTGAGCAGACATGCGTTTAAATAACTATTTTCTATCTTTGGTGTCGCTACTTACGCGAATTAATTATTAATTTGGTTTGTAGACACTTCAACCTCTGTCCATTGCTTCTTGCAGTGCTATTTCCGTCGTCGGTCGGTGTCTTGTCAATAAACGGATATTATTTTCGTATTCCGTGTAAAATTGATCCGTAACAGAATAACTGAACGATTGTGTTAAGTTGCGCAATTGAATTTCACGGATTAACCGTTTGGTGGAAAAATCATTTTTACGTAAGCGCGATACTGTTCGCGAGGCCGTTTTAGTCCGATAAAGTATCCGCAATGACGCGACGGATTTTATAAACCAATCCCCAATGTTCGGAAATCGGAAAGTAATGACACTTTTAACATTGGCCCGTCCATCAGACTTTCAATTTGATTCCAGTGATCTTCGCATTCACTATAGATGCCCCTTTCGTCTGGATACCATTCGCTATCGATTCGTACTAGGATTCCCAGACTAATGATTCCCAACCTCTTCCCCTCTGTCCCCGATAAAGTTTCTTTCCTTGATCGGACAGTCCACGATTAATTTACAGCCTCTCTGCCTCTGATTCGCCGCATGACGGTTTGCCTCGTAATTCCATTCTCAATTAATTCTCCCTCATCCATTGCTGTCTGTTGTAATTTCAATGTACCGGGTGTTTGGCGTCATCCTTTAACCTATCGTTTATCCTTGCATATTTCCCTTTGCTCTCCGTACAACCGCTATCCAATTGTACAATAGAGAAGATTTCCAGTAATAATTAAAACAACTGGTATCTTGATACAGAAAGCAGCTTTGACGCTCTACTACCCATAAAATTTGTAACGCGATCGACATCATGTCATGTATAATATCAGATCGTATGCAAAATTTTCCAATCGCGCTATCATTCTTGCACATCTAACGTATCTAATATCCAACAATTATATATAATCAAAATTGATGCGACTATTATGTAACGCGCAGAACGTGATCATCTATCATGATCTGTGCGCGATGTGTCATATTTTCCAGTTTGTATGTAATTTTGCGCAACGCAATACCGGCCGTTATACGGTGATGTTATTAGCCTCCTGTTCACGTGAAGAACGAAAAAATCCATGTTGTTGAATCGCTGCCGATGATACGAATCATGATTTTCACGATATGTAGAATTCTGCCTCGGGAAAAATCGCGATTTTTTTTTGTCAGCGTTTTATCGGTTGATGCATTGAAAAAAAACAGCGTGGCATGCGTGGCGAATCGCGTAATAAATCTTCTTTACGTGTAAAACATCCTTTCTCTCTCTTTCTCGCTTTCTCTCCCAGAAATAAAACGTTTTATCGATGCTGGCATGATATCGAGAAGAATGATAATTAATCTGTGAACGAATAATCGGATTTAAACGTTTGACCGAAAATTTGTTCGATAATGTATCTCTAGTGACCCGGCTAAAATAACCATATGCAAAATATATGCGAATTTCGAATATACTTATATTTCATTTCTCTCTATCCGTTCTCGTAGGGGCGGCTGAAAAGAGCTCAAAGCACGGTGCCGAGGATAAGGCGATTAGCATAATCACGGCTATGAAGGAGAGAATGAAGCAGAGGGAACGAGAAAAACCGGAGATCTTCGAACTGATCCGGTGAGTATCCGCTTACTGCGCTCGCTTCTTTTTCTTTTCTTCTTTTCCTCGCAGAAGCAGAAGTCAATCCAACGACAATCGTACTGTCAATCAGTGACAATTCGGTTCGAGGAGGAATAGCCGATCGACGTATCCCGATACAATTTAGCGATCATCTGTCACCACTGCTCGCTATTTTAGGTTCAGCAGGTTCGCTGTCATAAATAGAAGTTTCATAAAAAAAATATTTTTATTTCTTTTTATGTTGCCTGTGATCGCGGTAATGGCTTTTTATTTTAATGACAGATAAAAAGCCGTTCTCGGCAGTAGATTAATTAGTCGTTGCAACAACCTATTTGAATTTTATCCGAGACTGGTTTCCGCTTTGCGCGAACGAATTGTGCAAAGCGTTTGGCGAATAAATCGCCGAACACAGCCGAGTCAGCTCTATTTCACGACCTCAAACATAGGAAATCGTTAAAGGCCATATAAACATCGTTTCGACGAATATTAATGCGTCACGACACACCCCTGGGGTAGCATACTGTGTGAATGTTCGTGAATAATGCCTTACGATAAGCGCGGCAAACACGGTTCACGTTTCAGACCTCAAAGTTATCTTCTTGTTACCTTGGTAAATTTGTGTGTATTTATTTTACATTGTGTATTCCGTTTCCACAAACATATACAACAGACATATAATTGATATTCTCTTCAATTTTTCTGTTTAAAATTAGCGAAGAAATATTTGTAGATAATTTATAAATTATAGACAATATATATGTGTATAATTTGTATACTTATATAAAAATATATCGAGAAAAAGAAGTAAAAGCTATAGAGGAAAATTCAAAATTTTTAAGCAACATTGCAGGTACAATGATTCTAGTACAGTAATATATAATATTCAGCCATAATAATTTCCACCATATTATCGATTTAATGGGAAGGCAAAATCCGCTTCATTCAATAAACGTGTTATTTCCATGTAATCAAATAAGCTGTCAGAATTAAATAATCTCACAAATTAATATTGTCCGCTCAATAATCAGCACCGACACACATATACACAACGGCACACGTTCGTAACGTTATTTTAGTTTAAACTCTCTTTGGATTATACTTGTGTCCGAGAGACCGCGCACCAAAAATCTTTCGTTATGTTATTTCAAATTCACCTATAATCTAATATTGCTAATTAAATATAAATACTTGTTTAAATAAATTCTGATTTAATTATGAAAATATAACGAGGTCATGGCATTGAGCGATCATTTTCAAATACCAAAATCGTCCTATTTGTGGTGAATGATAAATGGATAACGCACGCGGCTTAAGCACGTCAGCATCGTCATAATAACCGTCTAATCGCATTTGCGCACCTTGCGTCAATCCGTCGCATATCTGCCATAATTAATTAAGCGTCGAGCTATTCGAGATATCTCTGCTACCCGCGCTGCATTTCAATCTTATTACCCTAGTATCGGCTTGTTATCGCGGCGATTATAAATATCGACGACATAGAGTACGGTTTCGTAAAAGCTATTGCGATAAAAGCTAGCTCGGTAGGCAGTTGGCTAATGAAAATCAACGTTAATTAATTATCGCTTGCGCGATCTGCATTGCGAAAGACCCAATAATCGCGCCGATAAACCAGTCGATCGATATTTGTTCAATTAATCATGTAATTAGTAAATTATAGAAATTTTTTAAGCATAAATTATATTTATACAATTCGTAATTGAATAGTGAGTTGTCTTAGGAGGGGATATATATTTTTTTAATTATTTGTAACGCAGGTTTGGTGTTAAATTTAACAAAGATTAAGAAAAATTTATTAATGAACATAGGAATTAATCGGTGCTCATTAATACTTACAGACATTTTTCTTATTTTTGCCGAGCATTAATAATTTAACTTGTCAGTAATTAGCACGAGCGAAATTAGTGGAACAGCTGCAGCGATCGTTATTACGTGCTGGGAAAAGCACCGGGTCCAGTCGCTTCTGCAAGAAATACTGCAACGCAGAATGCAGAATTGTGCCCGCAATGGTTATATGTATTACTGAAAATTAATTTAATATCCCAGGCGACGATAATTAGTTGTCAATTAAGAATGCTTGTACCCAGTGGCGATAGACTAGGATTAATCCATAATTAAATGAAACGCGAATACGGCGATGCAGTGGCGACAGCAGTAGGCAGGGCAAATTGTAAGGGAGAACGAGCGAAGCTAAAGTGAAATTTTCATCGTCACAAGGTCCGATCTCGTCTTCTCTGAAGGATATACGTTAACTGCGACGTAGCGTAGCGTAGATATGACCAGCACCGATACCAAGCAATCAACGTTTTTGTCAGCGATTTGATCGATGACCAGTCGCTTTAAAAGATTATTTTGTTCGGCATGCATACTAAAAGTTTCCGTTGTCAAAACGCTCGATTACCGCCGTTTCACCTTTATTCGGGATATTGGAAAAATTTAGCAAGAAATAACGCTATCTGAATGAATAGTTGATCCCACAAAGAGAATTCTCAAGCTGTCACGTAGAGATTCGTTGATAACAGTTCTGCGACGTGTTCGGTTTCACGGAACTCTAACTGTAAAAGCGAGCGCAGTTTCCACTGGATTGCAAAAGAATTCGCCAAATTTGCGCGCCGGTTGAAATTCCGTTTGCACCGTCGCGTCGCGATCTTTTTTTTTTTCCTTCGTTTTCTGAATTCCATTTTGAATACAGATCGACAGTATTTCGCGAACGAAATAATCTTCCATTGAGAATTCAAATGGCGAAAGAGCTATTTCACGGAAAGATAATCTCGGAACAAAGATATATTTCATGTATATGAGAGAAGCAGATAAGACGAGATCGCGGCCGTTGGCACAGCTTATGTGAAAGAGAGTCTCGTCGGAGTTTAGGTCAGTCTTCGGAGTCGACGAAAAGGCGCATTCGGGTCACATGATGTCGGTGGAGCAGTCGGTTTTGGACGGTACCAGCAAGTGGTCGGCGAAGATCGCTATTACAGGTTTGTGGCCAGCTCGTGCTCGCCGATTTCTAAACGCGTCTTGTGCACTCTCCGTACCCCGCGACCATGCGAGAAGCGTGTCATCAATATGGTGTTCGTCCCGATATGTGATACATGTGTGTGCTGCGTATGCCTATATATATTTTGATCTGTACAGTGCGAGTATCGTTGTCTCCATATACCCGTTTACATTTACATAACGCACAAGATTATCTTGATTACTTATTATTACCGTTACACCTAGATCTGATGGTAATAACTGGCTCTTGGTGGCTGCCGCGCGTGTGGCTGTGTTGTGCGTATTATTGTGTCATGTACGATATTGAGTAATAATTACCGTCCTGTAATATGTAATTCCATTCCCGTATAATTCCGGAAATCTGTTCGACCATTGTGCGATAATGCGGATGATAAACCGTCTGAGTAATTGTCTCACGTTGGAGCTATAAATTGCGATCTAAAACTTGGCTTCATCTTCAATTCTTGTTTCTTCTTTAACTTCTTTAAGCTGATTGTGAGTGTATTTTATATCCAACCGTCGGTCGCGTCGTAAGCGTACTCTCTCACGATGGACGAACTATCCATCTACCGTCTCCTTAGAAATACCTTGACTTACATACTCCCGCAACTATTTCCACCCAGACTACTATATGTGTGCGCGTGTTCGCTATGCTGCTGTTTTACGTGTATGTGCTGGCGTTTTTTTTTTTTTATGATCTTATATTTGTCTACTGGATGTAACGATGCCGCGCGCTGACTCGTTAATGTACAACACCCGATTTAATTGGACATTACCTGACATTCGTCCTATTATCAGGTTTTCTTTTTTTTTGGCTCCCAAAGGTATTTCCCATCTCTCCAATTTCACGCCAATCCCCGCTGCCGCCCTGGCATCCGGTCCGCTTCAACGAGATCGACGAAATCGAATTTGCAGACAGTTCTCTCCTCATTCGCGCGCTCAACGCGCTATTTGCAATAGCCTCTTTTCCAGGGAACGAGTGGGAGTTTCGTGTTCCGCCGACGAAATGAAATCCTTCGCAATCGGGCCGAGCAAATTTCTCCAGAAACAACACCTCAATTACCACCATTCAGTGAAGTGTTTCCGGAAATCCTCGAAACGCAACTCGGACCGCCCGTTACTTCTCGTTAACGAAATCACATTAACGAGGTCAACGTTGCACCCTCCCGAATGCGGGTCCGTGTTTGTGTGTCGCTTTGTTTACGCATCGATATGAGGATATATGGTTCTCCACAATGAACGTATGTATATGTGCATACTCTCCCCCGCGCGTCGTGCGATCGTACCGATCAGGTATCACGCGATGCTCCTCTTCTCCGAGGGAATTCAATCGAAAGTCCATTAAGGTCACGTGGCAACTTGTTGTGGCGGCAAGTATGTGCCGTTGCCATTGTCTAAGGTAAACCCGGCCCGACTATAGCCATCGAGCTTCCATGAGCGCGAGTCCCTGACCGATAGGCCAATACCACAGCGACGTCTATCGAAAGCAATCTACCGACCACCTGTAATCTTCGGTATATCGAGGGCACGTTCTCTTTCCCCGTTGCGTTTTGCTGCGAGATGAGAGTCGAACGTCACAGGGCATCGATCATCGCTTTGATCGAACACGCCAGCACGGCTCTTAGTTCGAAACTTGTGGCAGAAATAGGTCTCGCGTATCGAAGATACGGAAAATGAATTCGTCTCGATGGATGTTGGATCAGTTTAACAGGTTTGCATTTTATTACGAAGACATGGGTGTTGAAGAGATAGATAAATGTATTTGTCCTTCCTCTCTTGTATATACTTTATACTCGAGAAATAGATTTAGATTATGAATTATAGACAGTGTTTGACGATGTTTAACAAAGTTTGTCAGATAGACAAGAAGAATGAGACAATATGTCACATGAAACTAGGCACATTTTCTTTGTTTGAAAGTAGTCTTGTAAAATTACGTTGTTATTGAAGAAACCCTCAAGTTAGTTTGCGTTTATTTACTTCTCGTAAACGCACATGGTACATGTCGTGCGTATCGATTTCTTTCCCACGGATTATTTCCGTGCGAGATATGTTGCTGGAAACATGTGCGGAAGAAATACTCGCTCACGGAAAAATTACCTCGACCGAAATATTTCGCGTGCGCATTCTGCCGTTTTTGTACTCGCCGTCTTCATTTCGCACGATGACACGTCTCACCTTTTGTGGCACCGATTCAAAGAGAAGATGAAACCTTTCTTCTCCCAATCGTTGTCTCATCGTTGTTGGAGATGATAGAAATTTAAAAATGTACAGCCATCGCATCATACTTAGTACACTTTATCGTAGAATAACTCAACGGCGTTGATCGATGACCATAATTTACAAGGGAGTTTCGGAGTTTCATCATTCTTTTTTCCTTACACTCAAAAAAATTAAGAATTACCTCAAGTTATCTTTTCTAAATCATTTATATAACATGACTGCAAACCTACGTTTCAATTTTTTTTAAATTTTTAACTCGATATAGACATCAAATTTTTGATCACGAATAATGGATATCTCTATGTAAATTATTCTTCGACCAAGAAAGAAAAAATTAGATTTTCCTGAGGTAATAGAAATTTTTGATCAAGTAACCGATCGATGTGTTTTTAAAGCCAATCATATCATTGATCGTCTTCGCGAAACGATTATTACCATAACTGAGAGATCAACGAAAGTTTCGTGTTGGCGGTGGGCCATGCAAGCATCGAGCAACAAGTTTCTTATTCTAGGCTAGTAGACACGTACATGAAATTATCAACACCATTTTATTAAAAAAAAATAATAAAAAGGTGCAGTGTAGTGCTAAGTTTATGCTGCATTGTGCCGCAAAAATTAATCACATTTCAAAAGACAATAAAATTACTCTTTTATTTGATGCTTTGTCTTTTGAGATAAATTTTTGTGATGTGATTAATTTTTATAGTACTTCATGTACATTTGGTAGACGCGCCTTCACAGAAAAACAGTTTCCTGCATAAAACAGCGTTAATTCTACGGCGAGAGATTAACAGGTGGCATGCGCTCGTTATCATATCAGCGCAACGCGCGAGTGATCGATTGGTCTCTCTTGCACATATTTCAATGTACTTGGAACGAAAGTCCGATGGAACTTGGACAGCATTCCGTTGTACGCATCGTGATTGACTCTACTTTCGCTCTCTTCGACTTCATTCAATCTATTTTCCTCCGCATCGAAGCGTCAATCTCGTCATTCCTTTTTTATGTAAATAAATTCAATCGCGTTGCTTTCAGTCGAGCTGTAATTCGAGATTCGAGTAGTCTTGCCTGGCCGATTGGCATCCATCATCCATATTCATTCGTCAAATTCCGTATGCTCGACTCGCGCAAAATTCGCAAAAGGCACAGAGGATCACAGAGGAGAAACTCGGACTCACACGGAGCGGACAGAGTTAATCCATCCTGTTATTGAGACGCGGGTTTAAAACACACGCTTTGCTTTCACACGAGACACACATATACATACATATACAAAATACGGAGATAGAGACAAGGTAATCCCGGAAAAATACCTTAGCATTCTGGCTACGCGAATGTATTCCTGCTAGCATAGCTGAGTTGCTGAATACGCTGCCATCGCTGCTGCTGCTGCTGCTGCTGCTGCTGCTGCTGTTGGATGATTACGGACGATTTTCTGCCTCGCAATGATCGCTCCGCGTCCTTCGGTGGCCTCCGTAAGACGTACACTTCCTGGTCGCCTCGAAACTGCCGTGTCTCGAGAGCATTCTCTTCTCTGAGGAATCTCTAAAGAGTGTGAAATGAGAGAAGTGACGATGAAAGAGGAAAAGAGTACAAGAGGTTGTCGAAGGACGATCCGATGACGACGACATTGTCTTCTTTTCAGCACGACGTTTTCAGTCGACCCGGATACGCACATAGACAGCCTCGAGCAGGCCGAACAGATCGTCCTTGAGGGTACCAGCAAGTGGTCCTGCAAGATCGCCATCACAGGTGACACGATATTGATACCTTTAGAAAGCATTTTAACGATTCTTCACCACAATCTCGATAATGAGTCACCACTTCTGTAACTAACTACGTAAACACACGCTTGAGATACACGATTACACGAAAACTTATTAAGAAAAACTCTCTGTGCGATTAGAGATCACCATCTTACTTTTCCTTCGTCAAATAAATACTATTTTCTCTCACCGAATCACGAGAGCAAAGTTTCGAAATCACCGCGATACAAGGCGCGTCACGGGGTCGACGTAATTTCTGTCGCTTACAGATTCCCCGATGAGTTTGGAACTTTGCCTTCGCGCGCGGGAACAGACAGGCGACGAATTCATCCGACAATCCGTAATCAAGAACAGAAGCGACGTATTATGTATCCCGTGCACGCGCCCTTCGATAAGCACAGTCTCTCTCACACCCACGTACACTGACACGCAGTCCCTCGATTTTTCAATCGCCACGATTTTTATTCGCGCGCGCACGATTCTCGTTTCAAAGCAAACACGAAAAGATCTATATCACAGAGCACCATTTGGGTTGATAAGCAATGGCGTGTGATATATGAGGTACACTTTGCGTTGTGCCGCGTACTCCGCAGTCGAGTTCTCGCATTCCAATTGCACCACCGGGTCATGCACATTGTGCGATCGATGCACTTCGTCCGGCACGAAGTCAAACCCCGAGGATCGATCGAGCGGCGTACCTGAATCTCCGACGTTACTGTTCATTCTTGCGTAAAGTTCCGAAATATATTAAACTTGGACGATATATATATATTGCTGCTCTCGTTTCACATTCCTGTTGTTGCAATGAAAACTAAAGCAATTTGTAAAGTTCCGCTGGTTGGTCGACTGAAAAGCGTAACACGCGCTACGACGTCGTTGTTCCGACGAAGCGATTTTAGTGTCCGGATCCGTAGACTACATCGAGGCTTGCGAGGTAACATGTCGAATCGGTAAATATAATCGACGGCGAATTTATACGCCGTTCGGGAATAGTCAAAACCCTCTCGACTACGCAAAGGCCGGTGATTTTTATTTTTCTCGATTTTTATCAATTCGGCGCTGTACTGTAATGTCCAGATGCCAATAAAAATGATAAGCGTCCGGAGTGTATAACTTTACACGGCGTTACAAGTAACGTAGTGTTGTAGAAAATTATAGTTCGCCGATCGGAAATGCAATCGTAGTGCCACTGCTAGGAACGATGTGGCAGACGGGAGAGGTGCAAGCTGCATACGTATGCGCTTCTCCTCACGAAGATCGATAGTTCAACGTACAGACAAGCGTAATAGCTATGCTCAGCATCCGCGGCCCATTCACGTCATGTATGAATAGCTATATTTCTTATCTACTTGGAAATTTCATAAAAGAAAACAATTCAACGAGCGTATCCCAATAATCGGGAGTCAGTTCGAAATTCCCGTCGGTATAATGTCATATTGCTTTGTCGCAAGAATTCTGTCAATTCGATTCTCAGCACGTCTCTTTAATATTTTAAAGCACGATGAAATACAATGCGGAGGGCAAGAGAAAGAGTACCAACGTGAGTCCGATCGATGTGTGGACCGTAGCCAGTAATGAGAAACAGTTGAAATTGGGAACGACACGTCGGAAGTATGCCAAGAACGCGGCGAAAATGCGAGAAGCTAAGAAAACTCGCCGGAGAAAGATCCATTGGGATTCGATTTGTTTTCTTTCATCGCTACTAAGGCCACTACTACCGATAGTGAAATCTGCAAATGGAAGAACCGCCCTGAGATACGCCCGCAGCGACGTTCTCCACTGCAGGGATTCGCGCACTCCCCCGGAGAATCTTACACATGCGGAGAAATTTCCCCGGCAGTTCTCGGTCGTCTTAAATAACCGAAGCTCGCCGGAACTCCCCAAGGAGGCCTTAGCGTTTCGGTTGAGTTCGCCCAAGAGCATTTTATATATCTCCTCGTCGTATATCGAACACTTCAATAATGGTACGATAACAAGCCGTAACGTATCGTTCTGTTCTACATTAATCCGATTGCGAATTCTTGGAACAAAATGTTGCCGACTGCGGACGAAGAAGGCGGACGAATCTTAAATGACTTACGCGAAATTCAACGTAAACTACATTTGGTGTACTTAACGTAATGCAAGAGACGGAAGAACACTAAGAGGTACTTTATTATTTACGATCACCTAGAAAGATAAAGGAGGATGAACGGTATTTGCACCGTGGAACGTGTTCCGGCGAGGAAAAGTCGATAAGCAGAGAGCACAGCGAGTTTCAACGAAACTTTTTTGCTTTTCAAAAGCTGCCGACGTATCCAGAAGCGCTATCCTAGTCGGCCGCTAACAGCGGAAGTAGCGAGAGAAAAAGCGAGGACAGCGGTATGAAAAAGGGTGGGTTACGGTTATCCCGTTGAAAACGAGAGATAAGTAAATAGGACACAGGATAAAAAAAAAAGAAAGCTGAATAAAATCGGCGGAATAGTCTGTTTTAGACAGCGCGTCTCCTCCTTTCTTTTTATATTCTCCATCCTGAGCGCGTTTCTTTCCTCGCGCGTTTATGTACTCACGACGCGGAAAACGAGTTCGAATAATCAAAAAAGGAGCAGAGAAGAATTGAGACATTTTCTGGGTGAAGTTACTTCGCTAAGAAACTGCCGGCCGCGCGGTTGTCAACTGCGTACTGGCTGGTTGGTTCGCTGGCTTGACCATTGCTCTGTTTGTGACTTTCGTTCTGATAAAGAATTACATTGAGGGAAAAGAAGCGACGTAGTATCGACCTGCACAACGAAACGCACACATAAATCTGCGAGAGAATTCAACCGTTATTTTTAATTAACTAAGACTAAAATTAAATTAAAATACTTGATATTTTTATTAACTAATACACAACTAAAAATCGATAGTTTTTAGAGCCAGAGCTGGGTTTTGTCTGGTCAAAATTATTATAACTAAATATTCATAAATTTGCAAACGTTAATTTTTAATTATCGATATAAATAAGGATCAAAGTTTCATCTCTAAAATAATTCCGAAACAGGGTCGAGCTATTTCTCGGCTTAATAAGTCTCGGTTTGAATGCTTCGATGTTTCCCCACGTGCTTTCTGTAATCTAATTTTGATCGTGCGCTCTCAATGGGTTAACCACCACGAAATAAGGGAGGAGATTCAAGGAAATAAGGGGCCAAGAGGGAGTGCGAGGTGGTAACAGTCGGCGCCGCTTCCTCTTCCGCCCCAGTAATCAAATCTCCCGACTCACTGGGCGCAAATTAAAATGACTGCGATCCGACGAGATACCGCTGCAGATTGCGCCGGAAAATCGGGCGTCAAAGAGAAACGCAGAACGGATCGCATTATTCCCGCAAGATATCCCATCGCGGCAGAGATAATAAAAAGAAATCAAATGTAGTACACACCGCGCATAATCGCCGCAGTGTACATCACCGCAGTATGATCAATTAAAAATGAATGAGGCTCGCGGCCGCGAGCCCGACACGTTAAATTAGCTTGTGAGTTGTGTTCGATCTGCGAGATTGGATCTGCGTATGGAGTACGCGGCTTAACACGTAGAACCAACATGCGTTGATAATGATCAACCTCGTAACGCACACGCAAACGACAAATTATACGTTCGATACCGATGATAATTGCAATATTTATGTCGCGGTCAATCGATCCGACGTTTTCTCTTTTCGAAATCATGCTGCGAACGCGATGTATCAATGAGGCGTTATATTCCGGATAATTTTTGGTATTTAGAAATTAAATTTGCGCGAAATGTCAAGCTCCATATAACGAGTCACGTAGAACGCAACGTGAAATGTAAAACATGCATAACGTATTGACCACGTTCATTTAATACATACTGTTTCGTTTAACAACGAGAATTTTTCGACGTTCGATAGATGTGCTTTATTCGTAATGGATTTATGTGCGATGAAGTGCTCAATTTAAATCGCGTGCTTCCAATGTCGAACGCTCTGTGCGTGCATCTCTTTTCGATCTTGAATGCCTCGCGTATAAGATCCAATAAAGCGCAATAAAGCGATGCTACAAAGTCACGAACCCGACTCAATCATTATCGTATATAACGATAATATTCCCGCATCGGATTAATTATCAAATTAATAAAGCGGAACGCTCATTTATATACAGAGTACAGACGTACGTTGTACGACGTTGTAAAACGCAGACTGCTGCGCAAATTAACACACACGCACACACACACACACACGTCCGCCTACAGACACGTGCATACACAGATACAACACACGGAGGCGCCTATACGCGCCGAGACTCTTGACATCTCTCTCACCAAGTGGATTGTGGCGATGACTTGATGATTAATGAGATTAGGTGTGAAATCGACATTCATCGAGGGCAGGAAGCATCCACGATCGTCCCCACTGCAATCGGCGGTGCGAATCGAAAAGAGTTAGTAGCATGGGCATGTGTGTCTGTCCGTCGATCCAAACCGAAGCACGTTATCTGATATACGACACATGCACACACTCACACACACTTACGTCACAAATATATATATTTTTAATATATGTTTTTAAATATTCCCTTTATGCTGTCACATATATGCCTATATGTAATGTGTGTACGTATACGTATGTATCCTCATATACGTACGTTTTTATATGATATATGTACATGAACCGAGCCAAGCTTTTGCACGCTTTTACGATGGCTGCCTACAATGGGTATCGAGTGTCCAAATCGGATGGATGTTGAGCCTCTGCATGCATCTTCTCACACGACGTATATAATTGTTTGTAACTGTGAAGTGGCTAGGATAAAAAGAGAATATTTCACGAGAATATTTTGCGATAAATGCCAGCAGAGAATTGACTTATCTATATTTATCAATTTGTCGCTCGTTCGTACGTACGTATAGTTTTCCTGTTTAAAAATCGAAATACGCCGCAAGTCCCATGCACCCTCAGGGAATAAAGTTGATTATTTTAAATCTGAGAAGAGTATTGCAAAAAGCATCGGGCGATTTAATAATAGAAAAGATACAATGGGGAAGCATCAGATTGTCTCAATTCCTCGAATATTTCCAGATAAAAGCCCTGCGGGACTCACTACCTGTTTTCAAACTACCTGTTTTTAATTAAATTCTCACATAAAGCAGAGTCATATTTATTCATTCGACTGACGCGCACGTGCGAATAGATGAATATGAAATATCCGCAAAAAAATTTTCTTTCAAATAGTCTGTTGTCTATTAAGTAAGCGCCGAAAGGATTAAACTGGCAATAGCGATAAAATAAAAGAAATTCATATACGTGTCATAATTATGTTTAGGAAAATGTGAGTTTCCGTTTTCTTCGTAAGAATCGATGATCAACATAGATTGACAAAATATAATCTTTACTTTGCCTTATTATCACTATCAAAATAGAGTAGTTTCCAATGACACGACGCGATTTATATTTATCATAAGTAATAAACGTGAAACTCGTCGTGCCGTGGAACAAATGCGGGCCACCGTTAACGGAGGATGTGTATAAAATACGCATACGTCGCCAAATCAGAATCAGGACGGGACAGTAAAATTTTATCGCTTCGGGGACGCAGTGATAAACGCGCAGCCTCGGTCTCGAAAGCCGTAACCATGCGTTTGTGACCGATCGTCTAGCCATCGGTTCGAATCGAAACGACGATCCGTCGAACGATATACGACGGGCCCGCATGATAGATTGTAATCCCGGCTTATCGGCGAGACGATATTATTTAAGTACGTCGGTCCTTTCCGCGCGGATTTCTGGAACCCTGCGTCGAGTCGCGAATTCGAGATCCCACGCGACGCAAAGGCGATAAAAGTATCGCCTTTCCGATTTATTCGTCACTACGCGAGGAAGAATGTGATAAGGACGTGCGAGAATTGTTCGACATATGCCGTCTCGTTGCGACGCATTCGTGCAGTTTAAAAATGGGATTCGCGGCAAATTTCTTTTTTTTTTTCGCCGGGCGCGATACGAACACATGTTCCGACGGATATCCGGTTCTGTTAGCTTTATTGAATTAACCCTCGCAGCCGCGTTCTTGGATACTGGCCAGTTGGCAAACTTCGGTAATGTTTTCATTCGGCGGTATTGTCTCGTGGTAATCGAATTACCTATACCGCAGGATTAGAAATTTACGCTTCCGGGAATTAAATTCTTCGTGCACAGTCCGTTTCCATCAGCGAATTCCAGGCATTTCGGCCTAACGGACAGTCTTCTAATTGTATTCTTCTGCCACCCTTAGTGATCAGCGCTCAGGGATTAATCGCCAAAGATAAGAGCGGCACCTCCGACCCCTACGTGACGGTCCAAGTTGGTAAAGTAAAGAAACGCACGAGGACCATGCCGCGAGAACTAAATCCAGTATGGCACGAGAAGTTCTACTTGTAAGTAATTTCGACAAGTTTCCCTGCTACGCCAGCGGAATGCGTAATTCCGCTCTCAATCTTACTGACTAGGAATTCTCCTTTTCACGAACGATGACGTCAATTGTTGCGTTTGCTCGCACGTATTTACATTTATATGTACATATTTACTCATCCATTATTGAAATACATTGCCATTACGCGCATATTTTGGTTGATAAATTATCAGTCGTCTAAAGTTGAAAGAAGAAATTCAATCTAGTCTCGAGAAGAGAGATTTGCGATTTAAGGGGCATTACGATAGGCATTGTAAAAAAGCACAAACTTTTGTGTGCAGTGAGTGCCACAATTCGTCCGATCGGATCAAGGTTCGAGTGTGGGACGAGGACAACGACCTGAAGTCGAAGCTGAGGCAAAAACTGACGAGGGAGAGCGACGACTTTCTTGGGCAGACCATCATCGAGGTCCGGACTCTCAGCGGCGAGATGGACGTCTGGTACAATCTGGAGAAGAGGACGGACAAGAGCGCAGTGTCGGGCGCCATTCGGCTGCACATTAGTGTCGAGATCAAGGGCGAAGAGAAGGTGGCACCTTACCACGTGCAGTACACCTGCCTGCACGAGAATCTCTTCCATAGTCTGTGCGAGGAGAACGCCGGCATGGTGATTCTGCCCCGCGCGGCGGGCGAAGAAGGCTGGAAAGTCTACTTTGATCCACCCGGCGCGGAGCTCGTTGACGAATTCGCCATGCGTTACGGCATCGAGAGCATCTACCAGGCGATGACGTGAGTGTCGTCAAAGGGTCGCGATTTTAGTCAAACGGCCAATTCGCAATTGGCCGTTAATTTATAAACAATTACTGATTTTATTATTACAAAACAATCGACTCTTCAGAAAGGCGTGTTAAATCGATACTCACAAGTTTCGAAGTATTGCATCGCCTTTTTTACGCGATGCTAATTGGTTTTCTCGCTTTCTCGCTTTTCTCACTTTATATTGCGAGAGTAACCAATAAGACATGAAAATTATTTGCTAATATTTTGCTTTGAAAATATAATTTTTTTGCTTCACTTTTTAAAAGTTTAAAAGTTCACTTAAAAAGTTACTTAATATTGGGCTATCGAGCCTCGTAACTTTTTAAAAACTAAAGCAAAAATTAGCAAATAATTTTTATGTCTTACGTTCTGATAATTTAACACATATAGCTTTATATACGTTTGTACCTATACATTAAATTATCTAAGCCAAATTATCATAATGAATAAGATATGGAAATTAGTTGCTAATTTTTTACTTCTAAAATTAATTTTTTTGCTTTAATTTTTAAAGTTACTTAATATTGCATTATCGAGTTTCTCGCAACTTAAGCGCGCGTCTACCACCACTAGTATTTATTAAAATTGCAACCGAAGGCGGAATAAAAGTTAAAATTACTTATAGCGTATTTAAAATTAAAATAATAGATTGCGACAAGTGATCTAAAACGGTAGAAAGAATCAAGATAAATGGCTTTTCGATACAATCGTGATTTCGTATTTTCCAGGCACTTCCACTGCCTCTCAACCAAGTACCTGTGTCCAGGCGTGCCGGCCGTTATGTCGACTCTCCTGGCAAACATAAACGCATACTACGCCCACACGACCGCTACTCCGTCCGTGTCGGCCAGTGATAGATTTGCCGCCAGTAACTTCGGGGTAAGTGCCGGATGTTGAAGATTGCGCCGTGGTATATCCACCGCGCGCAGTACGGCAAACGTAGAAGAGTGAGGGATGGTGAATCCCTGAAACTCGGCGAGAGAAGCGAGAAATACTCGTGCAATTTCCTGGCAACCAGCTAACGCTATTCGTTATGCCGAGCTACTTCTCATATCCTAGACGATCACGAGTTGACTTGACCAAGGACGCACCTTTGGCCTGACCCTCTATCAGCTCCGTTCTCACTAGGTTACCAGGAATAAAGCGAATATATATAACGATATGGTTAAATAATTACTTCGCAAACTTTCGAGAGGAATTAAAGACAAAGTCTCCGCCGGTGTCGGGGTGCTTCGAATGAAGCCTGAATCTTGGCAAATTGTTCATTTAGCGGATTAGACCAGATTTCTTCCAAGAATCGATAACTTGATTTTTCGCCGTATTGACTTTAAGGAACAATAAAATCTAAACGAGAAACGTTTGCATTCGGTTCCAAAATTCGTCGAGTCACGGAATCCATGCCGGCACTAAAGAGTGGCAAGGTCGCGCCATGTTTATCATTGCATATTTTATTCCTTTTTTAATGTATGGCTTTTCTTAAACGAAAGAGAAAAAAATAACGAAAAGACCGTATATACGTTACTTAATTAAGATTTTAATTAAGATTCTCTTCGGCGTTCTTTTTCACCATCTGTAGTCTAACTGACAGCCAAGGCCAAGCGAATAGATTTTCCTACCGCGTAGAGAATATGGAAATTCTTTTCGCATACCTCCATGAATCGACATTCCTTCAGCCACCATAAAACAGCGAACGATATTTAAATCGAAATTTAAATTCGTAAATCTCTTAATTCCGAAAGAGAACTGCTGTATATGAGAGCGTATGTTTCTTATATTCTTGAATTATGCATGATGTTCTCCTTCAAAAATATCACGCGAAACTTTCCGAGCACGAAAAAATTCGGTATGACTGAAATCGATAGAGAAAAAAAATTCGAGAAAGTCTCTCAACGTATGGATATTACGCCGGTAAAAAATTTTCGCGGTAAAATAAAAATTCAACGTATATATCATAGCGTATTTGCTCAAAAAGAAAACCTTACCGCAGCTGCCATCATTGATAAAAAAATTACATGGATAATTTTCGTTGCAGAAAGAAAAATTCGTCAAGCTACTGGATCAGCTGCACAACTCTCTCAGGATTGACCTGTCGATGTACAGGAATAATTTTCCGGCCTCGACCCAGGAAAAGCTGATGGATCTGAAGAGCACCGTGGACCTGCTGACGAGCATTACGTTCTTCCGTATGAAGGTCCAGGAACTGTCAAGCCCGCCACGGGCCAGCACCGTCGTCAAGGACTGCGTGAAAGCGTGCCTGCGATCGACCTACCAGTTCCTCTTCGAGAACTGTTACGATTTGTACAGTCGAGAGTTCCAAGCGGATCCGAACGAGGCGAAACGGGATTCGGACGATCATGGGCCCCGGCTCGACTCGCTTGACTTCTGGCACAAACTGATCGCCCTTATAGTCTCAGTGATCGAGGAGGACAAGAACAGCTATGCGCCCGTGATGAATCAATTCCCCCAGGAGTTTAACATCGGTCAACTGTCGGCGGCCACGATGTGGTCCTTGTTCGCGGTGGACATGAAGTACGCCCTGGAGGAGCACGAGCAGCATAGACTGTGCAAGTCCTCGGCCTATATGAATCTGCACTTCAAAGTCAAGTGGCTGCACGCCAACTACGTCACGGATGTGCCGCCGTATAAGGGCGCCGTGCCAGAATACCCGGCCTGGTTCGAACCCTTCGTCATGCAGTGGCTCAATGAGAACGATGACGTCTCATTAGAATATCTCCACGGTGCCTTTAGTAGAGATAAAAAGGAAGGCGTAAGTAATATGACATGATTTTATCCACGAATCTGGATACGGTGATGCAACATTGTTCCCTAATGATTCTTCAATCTCTTCTTACAGTTCCAGAAGAGCAGCGAACACGTGCTCTTCAGCGTCTCCGTCGTCGATGTTTTCACACAGCTAACGCAGTGCTTCGACGTAGTGTCGAAGTTGGAATGTCCAGACCCGGAGATCTGGAAAAGATACATGAAGAGATTCGCAAAGACCATCGTCAAAGTTTTGGTAGCTTACGCGGATATAGTGAAGAAGGAATTCCCCAGCCATCTGAAAGAGGAACGAATTGTATGTGCAAAATTTACAAGAATTCAAGCAAAATTACTTTTACAGATTTTACAACATTGTTTTATTCCACAGGCGTGCATTCTAATGAACAATATTCAACAACTTCGGGTACAATTAGAAAAGATGTTCGAATCGATGGGCGGCGACAAGCTCGAGGAGGACGCAGCAAATATATTGAAGGAGCTGCAACAACAGCTAAACGGCGCTCTAGACGATTTGGCTATACTATTCGCGAACAGTCTGGAACCGCGAATAACAGTTTCCGTGAGGGAGCTAGGAGATCTTTTGTTGGCTATCAAAGGCGGAGGACAGGTAACTCTGTCGCAGCCAGCGCAAAGAAACAACGTAACCGCGGAAGCTGACGACGTTTTGAGGCCGCTTATGGTTCTGCTCGACGGTAGCCTATCTTTGTACGCTGAATCGTGCGAGAAAACGGTATTGAAGAGACTGCTGAAAGAACTGTGGAAGATAGTCATGAGAATTCTAGAAAAGACCGTCGTTTTGCCACCTATGACGGATAAGAGCGTACGTGTTTTAATTAAATTTCTTTGACAAAAAATCTGATAAAACATTATTAACGACACATATTACAATTGATCCTTGTTTCTTGTAGATGATGTTCAAGAATCTAACAGATAACGCTAAGAACCTCGCTGCGAACGCCAAGATAGAAGATATGTCAAAGTTATTTAAGAACCACATGGCCGGGAAACCCGATGTCAAGAACGCTCTCAGCGGAGTTATGGTAATAGAAACAAATTATTTAAGTCGTAAAAGTGATTTGAATTTATTGAATTATCTAAATTTATGAAAAAGATTCGCTTCGAGGCTGTTGTTAAGCATTCTTATCCACTTAGGATATTTCCAAGGAAGTGGAGAAGAATCTTTCACCGAAGCAGTGCGCAGTTCTCGAAGTCGCTCTGGATACAATCAAACAGTACTTTCACGCCGGCGGTAACGGCTTGAAGAAGACGTTCCTGGAGAAATCACCGGAACTACAGAGCCTTCGTTATGCATTGAGCTTGTACACGCAGACTACGGACACCCTCATCAAGACTTTCGTCACTTCGCAAGTCAACCAAGGTATGTCGCTCTAAATTTATTATTCACATTACAAATTAATAAACTGTAATAACTATTATTTTTATATGTGTTTCTTGTGCTACGAAAATGTGAAACGAAATCGCGATGAAAGCGAAACTAATCAGGAATATACACGAATTAGTTAGACACAAATATATTCTGACACATTACACATTCCATCGCGCAATTATTGCGCGAGAAGTCGGTATATTTCGGCGTGTGCGTGTTTACATTACGACGTAATGAAAATTGTCGGGACAGTGCCGCTGAACGATGCGTCAACGCTACGTCAGCGTCAGCGTTCGATGAGCAGCGAGAGAGGTGACGAAGGGGAAGGAGCCGAGGGTATGGAAAGCCTCGAGGAACCCCTTCGCCAGAGCAAGCCCTCTCTTCGTCGAGAGAGCCGACAAGGTACCACCAGAGCAGACCTTAGAAGGTTGCTGGAACTGTCGGAGAGACTTTTAGGCCGTAGTGAACTGTGATCGTTTCGTCGAGACGTCTTTCGATGCGATTAATTTTCCTCTTCACTTCTCCACATTATGCTAGCAATTTTTAAATATCCGTTTAATAAATAGAGATAAATAGTCGCGAGATGTCCTCGTATATTCACGTCAATTTTTTTATATTCCTAAAGAAGAAAAATATTCCAAAAACGTCTCGACAACGATAGCTATCTTAGGAAATTGTGCTGTTTTCACTGCCGCTGCTGCTACTGCCGCCACTCTTGCTGCTACTACTGAGAACTTTACCGACCAGCAAAATGCCTCTTTCGGCCTCATATTTTCTCAATACAACGCTTTTGACACGCACACATATGTCAAGAGAACTTTGTCATTGAGCCACCAAGTCACCATACACGATCTTTTTACAAGCGCGTGACATATTTGTCGTTTGTCTAGCGCCACATTGTTTCTTCGAAATTTTGAAGCAACAAACACCCAAAGAAAAGATTCACAGATTGATTGATTAATCGATCGATCTGCACCATAAACACTTGTATTATACGCACTGAATCTTCGGAGATTGTCGCTAGAATTCTCCGAATACAAAGAAAAATACTTTTGATGCAATTTTTTCAATGCAAAACCGATAAAACGCTAGAAAATTTATAATTCTCGACACACACCATGTGATCAAATTATCAAAACTTTATGGAGGCTGACTTCGTCTTCTCTGATAACTACGCTGACAACAACCTGACCTGCCTATTATCAGAGCATGTAATCTGCTCTAGAAATAGAAATCGAAAACTAGACTCTCTTAGCTTTAGTCTCAGATCATAGCATCAGATAGAATCAGACGAAGTCCGCATAGTATCTAGATGCCATTCTAGCTTCACGACCATCGTCCTTGTGCGTAAATTCTGACTGCAAATTCTTGAAGTTCCAGATACCACCGGTACAGACGAGGGTTCGGTGGGCGAGGTGAGCATCCAGGTGGATCTCTTTACACATCCGGGAACGGGAGAGCAGAAAGTCACCGTCAAAGGTACGATTACAATCTCGTCAAATTTGTAAAATCAATTATGCAACTTTAACAATTAATAATACTAGTTGATAAACACTTAATAATTTTATTTTTTTTAATCTTTCATTTTTAGTTGTGGCCGCGAACGATTTGAAGTGGCAATTGGCAACGGGCATGTTCAGGCCGTACGTTGAGGTGAATCTAATTGGACCACATCTAACTAGCAAGAAGAGGAAGCAATCGACAAAATCAAAGAGCAATAACTGGTCGCCGCAATTTAATGAGAGCTTTGACTTGTAAGTTTCCACGGAAACTTTAATATTTAATATATTTACAATCAACATTTACACAGATACAAAGTTTCTCTAACTTTTGCCTCGTCTTTGTTCTTAGCATGATTGGTAACGAGCAACAACAGCTAGATTTCTATGAATTGCACATCTGCGTGAAAGATTATTGCTTCGCAAGGGAGGACAGGCTCGTGGGAGTCGCGGTGATGCAACTTAAGGACATCGTCGAGGAGGGCTCGTGCGCGTGCTGGCTATCGCTCGGCAAGCGTATCCAGATGGACGAGACCGGCTGGACGATCCTGCGCATTCTCTCGCAGCGCAACAACGACGAGATTGCCAAGGAATTCGTGAAGCTGAAGAGCGACATCAGGCAAGAGACACCGCTGCCGAATCCTACTTGAGGAGACACGACGTTGCGTTAATAAGCCGATAGCGAAGCGACTCGAGTACTTCGAGCTTGGAAAGAGCCCGAAGAGGAGAAGAAAGAGCAGGAAGAGAAGGAGAAAGAGAAGCAGGAGGCCGTCCAAAGGGAATCCAAAGCATTTGATGCCTTTGGTGCCACAAGCGAACGAAACCTTTCACGAGAGAGATGTAATTCGCGCGATTCACCCGACGAAAATGATCGCCCCCGAACCCTTCCGCCCTTCTTCGCCAAGAGGCGCACGACCCAGGGAGGGACAATCCTAGCAACGGGGTTCGATTTGCCGCGGAGCTTCTTCTCTCCAGCTTCCCTCGCGCTGTGGAGTTCAATCGAGCGTAATTCCTCTCCCTTTTTTACGAGACACACACACATACACACAGAGCTTCAACCCCGTCCCTGGACAGCGACGATACACCGGGAACCACCATCCTCCACAGATCTCGAGAATAGGACGACGAGCTAGGTCAACCCCGCGTGGCTCGACGTTCGTCCTGCGTACTACTACAATAATGAAAAAAAAAGAGGCGATTCCTCCCGCCTGCGTTTATAAAGAGTTAAAATAATCGAGGAAAAATCGGAGCTCGCGACAACGACGACGACGAGCGACGGCTCCAGTTACTACATGAGACAAGAGATACATCGGACTCTTCTTCGTGCGAGTGTCGCAGGCGAGACGCAGAGGTAGATACGGAGATACGAAGGAGAGAGTGTTCGCTAGACAAAAAAACGCGAAACGTGAAAACAGTGCTGCCAGTACGCAATATATTTGGTAATATTCGTAACGTAAGATAGGACGAGAGATTAACACCGCGAAGAACTCAAAGTACGGTGCTTCGCGCAAAAGGCGACAGAAACTCTCTCGATCGGACGCGCCGCCGTTCGCCGAAAGACTGACTACGAAATGGAAGAGGACGAAAAGCGAGTCCATGTACAGTGGGTCCTTGATCGCGACGCGGCCGCACGTGCTATATAAAACAGAGGGCGAAATCGACTACACACACGGATTCGTATACATAAAGTTTACATACCACGCACACACGCATACACTCACACGTACGATTACGACCGCGTCGTTTCGAGGCCGTTTGTTTCGGGAGGACGAGTTTACTGTAGATACGTGAAAACGTTGTTGAGACGAAGAAGTTTTTTCTAAATATACAGTTTAAATGTAGCATTGCGTACGACCAAATAGGCACGTCCTGTGACGTCACGTAGCGACGTGCCATTAGTAATAAAAAAAGAAAACAGAAAAAAGTTAGTAAGGCATTGTAATTGTAAAGTACGTTCTTACTCGTAAGATTATACCAGACATGATCGTAAGATCGTAAGAGTCTGACTGTCATTGCTACTACTCCTGTTGCGAATGATGCCGTGATCCGCCCGAAAGCTTCGAGAGCTACTGCGAAAGCAGCGTACCGATTCCGTTATCGTTGCGAGTGGAAAGTGCACGTGCGTTGATCCCGAAACACGCCCGACACGCTGCGAACGCGAATCCTCGTTCTACGAACCGGCGAGCGAACGAGCCTACAAAATTGAACCTTACGTCCCTGTAATTAGTGCTGTCAGTACTCGGATATCTGGTATCTCGGGTATTATCCGAGTGTGATCGATTACCTTGGGATATTACCAAAATTTCGTGTTAGGTAATACCCGTGCTATTCGAGTAATATCCGTGAACTTTGGCAGCTACTTGTAATCTTGTAGCGCGCGCAAGTAATTATATCATAGCTCTTGATTCTCTCTCTTTAGCTGTCACTGTTTTTTACACCTATTTCGGAATGTGACACGACTAGACGTTAAGCTACTGTTATTAGTACGACTATCGCTACCGTCTATTAGCTTCATTCGTATACGTCTTACCTCGTGTGCATAGCGAACGTTCGCCCGTCCGTAGAAACACATTTACTGCGTTTTCGTCGATCTCTTTTATCAAGAACTCGTATCGAGCCGATGGCAAAAAGGTGGGTAGAGAATTCGCTCGGAGCCCCCTCTTCGCTACATCTGCTACGATCGCACGAAGCTTCGGTCGGATCCCTCCGTGAGAGAAACTCGAAGGCACACGACCTCGTATCCGATGAATCCAGTCATCGTCCAGCCCAGGGCTGTAGAGTCGGGCGGGGCAAGTACAACACAACTCCGGAGATTATGCTATATTCAAAAGTTTCTACTACGTAGTACGTCTAGATTATACCTACGTATTGTGTATAGTGTCTAAAACTGCTGATGTAGCTGCGAGCGCGGGATTTTCGATCGGCAGATAGAGAAAGAAAGACGAGAGTCATCGAAAAAACAAATGTCTGATTATCTCAGTTGCGGGTGCTTATCAAATTTGAGTATATGTCGAAACATCAGACCATAAATCGAAGGATTCTACGTAATAATGATTGAACCTCTTCAAGAATCCAAAATAATCTTAATATTAAAAAAATAATAATAACAATCGATTGTAAATTAATTTGTATCAACTAAGTTTAGATTAATTTATTTAAGTACTTTGAAAAGTAAAACACAAATTGTTATCGAATCCTTCAAAATATTTTTTGCCAGTGATATAAGAAACTGGAAATTACGTTAGAATTCTGTTAGGAGCTTTTTAACTTCAACTTGGCGATTGATTTATGAAGCACCTGCATCTATCGTTGACGGTGTCGGAAAAATTCAAGCTGGTAGGAAAGAAAAACACGGGTCCGCGATCTCGCCACCATCTTCATTTGTAAAAGTGTCTATTTTCTCCGCTGCCTAACACTAAGTACATTACTTAATACGAAAGGGCTGGCGAATTCGGCACTCAGATCGGCCTCGTCGACGGGCATACCCAAACGATTACCTCGATACTCGTCCTCCCCCCCTCCCCCCCGGTTGCAGATCCACCGCAATCACCGCGACCGTCGACGGGGTCGGCCGCCAATTTTTCCTCCTACTCTCCGCTTCGATTAATATCTTGTAAGCTTAATGAAAATATCTCGTGTATTCTGTGATAATTACCCCTTAAAGAGGACACTGACACGCTACACCTGACACGCACAAGAAACATATACACGTACACGTACATGTATGAGGGAAGACCCGCAGACAGAGTCCGCGCACGCGGATAATGGAAATTGTACAGGAACCGGAAACAGATAACAAAGATTAATGCGACTACAACATTACACCGATCCTAAACATAGCAACAGTATTTTTCTTCTTTAAATACATTCCCATATTTCTATTCTCTGTAAACGTCCGAGGAGTCTCGTCGCGATAATGGAAGTAAAAGAAAGAGAGAGAGAGAAAGATATATATATATATATAAATATATACATATATATTACATATATATATATACAGAGTGATTCAGGTTCGCCTCCACTTCCCTTCGTCTACCGATTCTGTGATTAATTCGCAATTGATTTCTCCTTAACGCGAAAGTTTTATCCTTTTTCACAACTTTCTAATATTAAATACGTCTAAGCCTGAAATAAAAATGCTGTGAAAGTATAAAATTTACTTCGAAATAAAGAAGGCTCCGTCATCGCTATTGCTCGTTGAAATTCTTAGACTTTTTATCACCTTACAGTTTAAAACTTGTCGCTGCCTTGACACTTTTCATTAAGGAAAAATACACGAAATTGATCGGAGAGTCTGTAGATGGGCGAGAACCTGAAACACTGTGTGTACCGCATCGACAAATCGTAACTCTTACCGCGATATTACCATCCGCAAGGAGACATAGACGCGAAGATACAGGACGCAAAAGTGTGTGGCGCATAATGACAAGAATGCTTTTAAGTTTTAAAAATTCAGCAAGCGATTACATACGATACGATAATTAATGAAAAAAGAATCTATTTGAAAATTTGAACGAGCAAAGCTTTGAAAAAATTACACAATTCTCATTTCAATCATATATTTAGCATATAATTTTATGGTTTTTAGCCCTTTCTTGAAATATATTTTTCATAGTTTTATATCATTTTCAGTCCTCCGAGTGAATACAATTTCAAATACAATTACGATTTCAAATAAATGAGTTTTCATAACTTTTTTTCGGAATGATTCTGAATCGCGTTGAAAGAAAATTTAAATTATAAAAGTGGCGGATCGATCCGTCGTTGATTTCGGTTCGAAGGTAAAAAAAAATGTTCAAAGAAAAATTTTTCAAATACCTCTGGTTTATATCGAAGGGAAATCCCCAAGGAATCGCCGCAAACTTTTGCGTCCGGTCGCCGATGAAAGTGTAAAGAATCATGATGAGAAATTCAAGGCAGACTCCAGATCGCTAAGTAAGCAAGATATACATTTTTTAGCAGGAAGAAGAGAGAGATCACGTAACAAAGGGAAACTAAGGAGAAAAAAAAAAGATATACACAACTGTTGACAATACTATGCTTGAGAATCGTATTGACACATATGTAATGTACCTAATAAATATATAAAACAAGACGGGATGTTTGTGTTTCGTAAGTAAAAGCGTACTAAGAGTAAACTCGTAATAGAGAGCGCGAGGAGGCACGATGAACCCTCGCGCGAAACGCGGAGCGCGTAACTTTTGCGCGTAATCACCAGCGTGATTTATTAGGTAATTACGATTAACGAGCGAAGAGAAGAAGCAAGCTTCGTCGTCCCAAGGAAAGCGCCGTTAATTATCGAGAAATTTTTTCGAGCAAACGGGGAATGAAGCGAAGGAGAGACGGAGGGGGTCAGAGAGGGAGAAAGATTTCGATGACACGTCGCCGCTGTGCAGGCGCCGCGAGCGTGCCAGGTGACCCAAAGCAATTGTATCCGAGTATGAAACACGCACATTCAACACGAAGAATATCTGCGTAGAGAAACCAGAGTACCGAATATCTCTTCATAAACATTTCGTTTGTTTCACTCACGTCAACGCGTTGTTCTGCAGCGAACTGGATGCACATATATGTATATAATGCCACACACGGAACAGACAAAATCTATACACACAGAAGCCACACAACATTCATACACACACACACACACACACATACCCATGCGGAATAGCGCTTGTGTGACTCCACATTCACACGATCGAACTCCGAAATGCACGCGCCGTCGTTACGCTTTTCATCCCCGCGAGAAACAGATCATTGTCATTATTACCATCATCATCGTCGCGGACGACGATCGCCCAGGTGAATATTACCAGTATTGTCCCACCGATCGCGTCGCTCGATTCGACGAGACGCCGTCGTATCGGACGGCGATTGTGCGGTTCGGGCAAGCACGTTGCCTCTCGAAATCCTGACAATCCTGGTGACATCAATGCATAGTGAGACGCGATTCACGGAGGATGTCGGCTCGCATCAGTCGCACCGTTCAACTAGAATATAGAGATCCATATATATATATACAGGACGACTTGCCTCGTTTTAAGGAATATATCGCGCATCATTCATTAAATATCGTGCCGCACGTAGTTAGCGAATATAAAAGTTAAAAAGACGTAAATCTCTTCCTTGGGTTATAAGAAATTCTATTTCGTATACGTTGAAGAGCTATATATCGATTCTACCAACGATTCGTTGACCGTTTCGTGTTGATGCTGAAACGTGAGAGATCTAGCTGTCGTATGGCCAATATCGAGATCCGTGCTCTCCGACGGCGTATTTAGCGTAAAATGCGATTGTCCGGCTCTCGCGTCACGTTGACGTTAAAAAGGCGACCTTCCTCTCTATTAGACAAATAAAATTTTAACTCGGCCGATCGTATTTCCAAGCGCTAATTGTGCCGCGAGAACACAGAGTGTCCCGCCTATTTATTATTTATATTTATATATATATTCAATGAGTTCGCGTATACATATATGTAGAAAATAATTGAGTGTATACGGATGGATTTCAGAGAGAGAAAGAGAGAGAGAGAGAGAGAGAAATGTGGTACACATAATATTGTACAAGAGCGAAAGAGACAGGGGACTAAAGCCCAAACGATTAGTTAGATAATTACGGGGAGACATTGTAACGACGAGAGAGAAGAAGGAAAGAGACGAACGCGAGAGAGGGACCTATTAGAGTTATATCATCGTTGAATCATCGCACATGCATACACACATACACACACCACGTGCCATATCATCGCATTATATATCAGAGAGAGAGACAAAGTTTAAATACTATTAATTTTAAGTCGTAGCTAGATATACAGTTGTATACATATGCGTATACATATACGGCGTGACGGAATTACACGGGTGGAAATCCGGCACGTGTACAGCATTTGTTTGACTAACTGTGATTCGTTGCTGGTCTTTATTCGAGTAATACGACATTGATACATATGATACATATGCGGTGCGACGAACGGAACGAGTGAATAGAGACATACGGGAAAAAAAAAAAACAAAATTGGATGTCACAAAACATTTGCATACTGAACATGTTCGTCTGAACGTACAATTCTAAAGCAAAAATTAAAAATTATCTCGAAAGAGTATAAACGTGCGCGTGCCTTCCTATTCATTCGCCTCTTAAAATGCTCTCGTAAGCGAATATGATGGAATAGAATTCTTGCTGTTACTCGAATACCGACTGACACTGTTTACTCGCAATCACAATTATTTCGGCCCGGTCGAAGACTCGGAGGGTTTCCGAGTCGGCGGAAAACGAGGGAAAATACGTCAGTGCGAATCTTGTTCATTCAATCGTCATAGTCATCGTCATGATAAGCGAGTCACACTCGCGTCGTCACGTCGACACCGCATGAAGCGTCTGTTCGCCGTTGCCCAACCGAAAATACCCTCTGTAATTTTTCTTTTCTTTTCGCATCGACAGTACACACGCACGTGTAAGATATTATCGCATCTCGATCGTGTAATCACAGAATATATTGCACATACGATTGCACATATTATATACATATTTACAAGTGTGTATATACGTTATATATACATATACATATACATGATCATGATCGCGATCCGTGTTGCTGTCTCACACCCGCTCGATCGAAATAATTCTGAATATTATCACTTTCACTTTATCTTTCCTCGAGCGATTTAAAAGGTCTATTCTAAAACATATCTAAAACTCAGAGAAAACGTACTTTTCCGCCCATTTTCACCACGCAAATGATATTTTAAGATTGTCATATTATACAGGATGTCCCACGTGCTAAGCGCGCTTCCTTAAACTGCAAATTTCTCAAACAATCTAAAGTTGATTTTGTCTTTACAAAAAACACTTAAATTCTTACAAGGAATTGAAAATCACAGAGATAACATCTTTTACGTTCGTCACATCATATTCTTCAGTTAATTTTAAATAAACTTTGCTTGAATAAGATTTTAATTTGAAACCTACCATAATATATAACGTTACGTGTATCGAAGGCTCACGATATAAAAAACGATATATTTGCTGAAGAAAAAGAACAGGAAATTAAGTGAGAGAGCAAAGGAGCATGCAGTTCGGAGGAATTATGCTTAAGGAAAGATACCTTGTGCAAATATATAGAGACTGTTTATTGTTGTATCATAAATTGTCTATATCAGCTTTGCTACAAATACTATTTCGCCGAACACCTAGAAGGAGACGTGGGAAATATCTCAAGAAGAAATCCCGAGACAGCCACGGAGCGGTGATTTTTCAAAAATGTCCATTATCCCATCAAAAATTATCCCCGCCCCCTATAAAAATTTCAATGTTCCGTAAATATTTGCCTTCATGTGTCACATGTGTTACGCTGCGCGCCGTGTTTTTGCCGATCTATCATTCTCCTCTTTTGTCTCGCGCAGATATACGGCTCTAAGAGCTAAAGCGGATGAGAATGCTTTCATAGCCCAACCTTTTTCAGAAAAAATTTTGCATGAGAAAGCTCTTTCTTCAAAAAGGGACGGAACGTCTTTTACTTTCCATTTTTACACTCCTGTTGCAGCGTCGCGACAAAGGTGGAAAAGAAAAATGAAAATAGGAAATAGAGAAGTATTTCGATCTTCTTGGGATAATTGTACATAAAAAAGAAAAATATTGCTATGAAGTACTTCAATATACCTTGTGTTTCCGTTGAGTTAATATATTAAAAATGACAGACAGACACCCGCTGATTTTACAATCACTTGATTGCATTGCGTTGCATCATCGTATATACTTCCACATTGTAAATGTTTTTATAAAAAAAGAAATCACGTTACTTATGGTAAAGTTGTTCGCATCGCGAGGAGGAATCGTAGCGGTTGCATCTTGCTCGATGTCGGAAGATTCTCGAGAAAGCTTGTCGAGTTCTCAGAGACGATTCTATCAACGTTATTCAATTCTCTGTAATAGCAAGTAATTGTTTTGTTTTAGATAATAGTGTAATGTGTAGAATAATATGCATAGGACGTAATTTAATTAATTATAAGTCTGTTAAAAATCAGGTTGGTAGAATCGATCCAGAAAGGTGTAGAATGAGTTTACATGAACGCTCGGGCGATCAGGCAGCCGCTATCGTGCCTCTAGCGAATCTGTAAAAATCCGTTTCACGCAAACGTCCTAAGAGCAAAGTAAAACGAGTCACGTTCGATATGAATTTTCAATTTCGCATTTTCCCCCACTCGTGTTCCGTTCGCGCACTTCTCTCATTCCTCGTTTTGCGATCAACGTACCATATCCGAAGGGTGCTCTTAAAATAGAATAGCGAAAGGGAAAGTGAAAGTGAAATTTGGCAATGTATTAAGTGCGTACCGTTGAGCGAGGGATTAAAAGGATGGCTTTCTTATTGGGATAAGCTGCCTCAGGGGAAGGTAATCCAGGGACTCTAATAAACTTATCCGAAACTACTTGCCTCTGAAATTATTCCATCTGTCGCCGGGGCTGTGTCCGTGACCCTCCTTTATTCCATCCTTTGTAATATTTTTCAAAGTATTATGTAAAGTGATCAGATTATTAAATTGAAATTCGCAAGATGAAATATTTTAGAATACCACAATTCTACTCCCCCCCCCCTCCACTTCTATTATGTCAAAGCATTAAAATAGATACTTTTGTACATACAATATTAGAGAATAGTTTTTTTTGCAAATAAAGTTATTTTTCGATTTTGTATCTTCCTCAAATAATGGAAATTTAAACAATAACTGATATTTCTCAAAAAGAACATTAAAGTACAGAAAAACCTGCCTTGATAACATTGTGCTATTTCAAATCCCAACTATCGCAGGAAATATATCTATTTAAGCATCAATATTGCAATATCGAGTATGTAAACAGGATTTTATGTTTGCAAAGTTTTTACAGTTCTTTAAAAATCTAAAATCTATTTAAACACACAAGTATTAATATTAAACATTATTATAAATTGATTACGTTTATTTATCACTGCATTTTCCCATGGGAAAGACGCATACACATTCACTGTACAATTAAAACTAACAAAGTCCTCTTAATGCAGAAAGACTGGTTTAGGCGGTGTGAAATATTTCTTGGCCTCCTCTGCGAATTCAATTTCTCTCTGTAATAACAAATAATAATCGTGACTTGGTCGCTAATGTTGAAAGCACCTAAATGCTCAATAAGACAATCCAATATCTAATCTACCAATGTCAATCGATTTCAATTTTGACTGAAACGATCCTGAAGTTGGAATTAAATCGATTAACGCTGGCAAAGACTGTTCATTCAGAAATTTTAGGTCACAACAATTCAAAAGGTTACCTTCACCAAATTCTTATCCGGTATCCTGGGATATGGACCAAACGGATCTCTCTCCCCCCACCACCAATCGGTGGCGAAAAACACATTCAGTTGTATTATCATTAATGTATACATAACACCACCCAATGTTCGCAACATTTTCGAGCAGGTCTCGAGAAATCTCGCGTTAACCAAATTACTTTGCTCGATCAGAACATAACAGAGCAAGCTCTTACATCACAAGATAACAGGGACGCCAACGCGACAGTGGTTCGTTCGAAAAATTCCTAGCTACGAAATATTTTACGAACTTCACGTAATTTGCTAAAATCATCGTTACGAAAAATTATTTTCATCTTCGTCAAATAAACGAGAATCTATTTCGCTGACATTTTCATAATTTTAATATCGAAATGTCAGTGGTTAACTTGACGTTCTTCTTCGGCAAAAGCCAGTCACGCGTGGCAACTAAACTTGGCAGTTACTTACGTGTATATGTATGTGCGCATTTGTTTCGTCTCTGCTATGAAATCTCGGGATAAACACAGCGTCCCACTGTGCAGCGAAACAACCTGGCAAATGCTATTACGTGATTACCTCGCGCGAAGAAGAATTTTCCGATCGTCTCTCGTGGAGGACGCGCCGTGCGAACGCGCCATTACGCGCGAAGAGGAGAGTTAGGTCGGCGGTGGGCCGACAGGTGGCGGCAACGGTACGCGGCTTGGAACGGGAAAAGCCGGCAGGCAGTCGATCGTTGGCCGTCACCGCGCGAGGACGGCGAGGTCGTCCTTGGTTGGACTGTCGGGTTATCCGGTAGCGTTCGACGCGATTGGTCGACGGCTCTTCCGTAAGCCCCGCCTACCAGGTGGCCGTTCGAAAGTGTGCAGTCGTGTTACCTTACGCCGAAACGACGACGGGCGCTGCTTTCCTCCATCCATCGGGGACTTTGGGCTCCGTTCAGTCGTCGCGGAGGAAAAATTTTGAAACGAGTCGCGTCGGCGCGGTAATATGCGACGGTTGCGAGGGATCGGAGCAGGTGGGAAATCGCGAGCGCGCTCGAGGGTGATTAGCCGTTAAACATCGTCATCGCGGGGTGCTTCGTGCCGCGGCATCGTGTCCGGGGGAGGGGGGGGGGAAACGAAACCTCAGTTCCGATCGCGAGTACAGTGTGTCGACAGTCGTGAGATAGAGAAAAAGAAGGAGCGAGGGAGCTTACACGGCAAACTGTGCGGGAGAGGAGGCGGCGGCGGCGGCGGCGGCAGCGGCGACGACGACGACGACGACGGCGGCGGCGGCGGAGGTGGTGCGAGCGCGTGGCGAGAAGGAAAAACACGTCTCGTCCCGCGTCGAGAGTTCCGGTTGAAGATCATCCGTCGTCGGTGTCGTCGGCGGTGTTCGCTCCGTGCTGCGCCGTACGGCGCCAAGTTCGCGCCGCGCGCAAACTCGCGTGCGCCTCGACGGCGGTGAGAAGAGAGGCGCGGAAAAAAAAAGGAGGCTGGAACAGAAACGCGCGAGTGCCGACAAGGAGAGATAGAGTGAGAGCGAGAGAGAGAAAGAGAGAGAGAGAGAGAGAGAAGTGCGTTGTCGTCTCGCGCGCGCGCTGCTTCACGGCGTTGGCCGACGAGCGGAGGACGTCAGCTGTGTTCTGCGCCAAGGGGACGTGAGTCGTGCGCGGGTAGGAGCGAGACGGGCGCGGGCGAGCGAGCGAGACGGTGAGAAGCCGCACACACGGCGAAATGGGAGACGAAGAAATGGCGCTGGTGCCAGATGTCCAGTATGGTTTGTCGTCGCACGGCAATTTCGACGAGCGCAAGTCCCTGATATTCGTCAAACTCACCGACTCGGCGCAACGTGCCATCAAGGAGTACCTCAAGAATAAGGTGAGTGTCTCTCGCGGCGCCTTTTTTTTCTTTTTACGTTAGGGAGGCTAGGATCACCGTGCTCGCGCGCGCGCGCGCGCGCGAGAGCTCGTCTCAGTGTGCGTGTGCGTGTGTAACGTACGTACCACCGCGGCGGTATGGAAGCGCGCGCGCGTGGCCGCGTACGTGTGTCGTAATATCGTGCCAAGGAAAGAGAATAAGAGAGTCGGCGAGACACCCGATCGTCGTGTCGCTCGCTCGCCATATTTCGTGCGAAATTTCGTCGCGGCGACGGCGAGACGTCGCCGTTGCCGACGCCTGAGAAGTTTGACGGGCTAGGTCCTCTTCCCCCTCTCCGTCTTGCTCTCTCTCTCTCTAATTAATACTCCACTCCCTCCCTCCCTCTCTTATCTCTGTCTCTCCTCGAAGATCATGTTCGAGGAGAGGAGGGCCACTTGATTCTTTACCGAACAGCTGCTCTCTTTTTTTTCCTTCTGTCTCTCTCTCTCTCTCTCTCTTTTTCGTCCGCTCCGAGCGGACTTTTCTCGAAGGCCGATAAACTCGAAAATTCGACACGCTCCCCTCCGTCTCCGGTATGCGGTCTCCCTTTTTGCGGCTTTCGAGCGGGCGAGCGAGTCGCGGCGATGTCGACACGTCTGCTGCCTTTGACAACGGCAATTACGTAATGCACGAGAGCCCGACAAGTCGAAAAGTCACCCCGACGCCGCGCGTTACATACGTAATACGCGATCGAGCGCGTCGACGGGCACCCGGGAAACCTTGCCGAGCGCGGACGAGCCGTCCGACGTAATCGCGAGGATCCTTTGCGAGAATGAACGCGAGGAAACAGATGAATCATGTTGCCGCGTCGTGTCGCGTCACAGACGGCAAAGATTTCTGCAAGCTTCCCCTGGAAGCTGGCGCCCGCTCGCAAATTTTCCCATCTTTTTTCTTTTATCCCCTCGTAACTCTCGATGACTGTTGATCCGACGTGTTCGGCGATTCGGGCCGACCGGATCACCTGGGAGCCATAAAAGTTATAACGCGTGTTTTCTTCTCTCTCTCTCTCTCTGCCCTTTTTATTTTTACAGCCTATACAGCCCGGCGCTTTTCTGACTGCGCGCGTTTTAAACCGAGGTATATACGCGAGCACGAAGCGTTATAAAGCGGTTGCGAATTCTTACATCAGCTGATTCTAACCTCCCGGACGAGATTCGAAAGTAGAGGAGTCGACGGCACACGGTGGGGCGTGCCTTCGTCAAAATATCGCCGTTGAGTGTGCGAGTGGCGGCCTTTATCCCCCGAGACCGCGAGATAGCGAGATAGCGAGAAATTTCGTATGCAGCCGCGTTGCGCGTGTCTCGCGCTTCGGCACCGTCGATAATCTCGCCTTTTTGTTTTACATTTATTACGTGACTCGTAACTCGCCATTCGCGGCTCGAATTGCGCTTTATACTTTATACGTCGCTGCGCGACGTGCCGTAAAACGGCCGGAAAACGACCTCGATAAAGCAATGTCGGTATTTTCTGAAGCCTGT
Source organism: Tetramorium bicarinatum (assembly GCA_928718305.1). Lineage (NCBI taxonomy): Eukaryota > Metazoa > Arthropoda > Insecta > Hymenoptera > Formicidae > Tetramorium > Tetramorium bicarinatum. Next base: position 769,263 of record OV788321.1, read on the forward strand.
CGTTCGGCATTTAGCGAGATTGAGAAGCTTCGGCTTATCCCGATATGATATTTACTTACGCGCTGATCGCGGAAAGTTCCGTCGACAAGAGGTTTTGATAGTTTTATATTTAGAACTTTATATATTTGCCTCAGTCTCACTCAAGTAAATGAGATTGTAAACGTTTCCTCAGCTCCGTTTCGCATTATTGGATCATATATAACTTTTGATAAATCAGTGATAACAGATGACGTCATATCTTAATAGATAACATAGCGATTTTAGCATTTTATCAGTATCTAGTTATCTGAATTAATAGAAAATATCTGTGATAACAGATAAATGAAAACTTGTAGCCATTTATATCGAATCATTTTTTCCAACTGACGACAGTGAGAATTACCTGCTTAATGTACAGTGATAAATTATTCTATCGTGATATAATTAAAGTAAATTGAACGAAAAAAAGAAACGTGTAATGTAGTTTCTTCCTACGATACGAATAGTAATCTTCCTACAAAATGTGGAATTTTCTTTCCGGTACGACACTCTGCCAATGGTAGCCGAACATTTAAATCCTAACGATTCTGGTTCTTACGAAGAATCCAAGAGTGCAACCAACGAGAGACAGAGAAAGGAAGGAGAGAGAGAGAGAGAGAGAAACGAAGGACAGAGGTCGTTTAAAAAAGCGCAGCAAGGTTCGAATCCCTTAGCCTCCCAAGGGCCGGTTCGGCTTGCTGCTCTGTCGGCTGTATCCCGTAAGAAAAGGGGCGTTCCCCTTTGAGAAGTACAGCTGTTCCTCGAAACTTGAATAACCCGAACCCGAACCCGAAGGAACGGGTATAACGATCACTTGTATGTTTTATGAACAGAAAATCCATCTGTCTATATTACTTTCTTTTTTATTACCCATCTTGTTAATCTGAGGACTAAACGGATTGATATGAGTTGTGTTCAGATCGAATATGATAGAATATTAAATATTGAATAAGTGATTAATCCGTACTGTAAATAGATGATTTTCTTCATTCAACATTTAGTTATTTAAAGAGAATTCTTACGGAAATACATCGAATGCTTTAAAATTACTGTATTATATCAAGTTTCCAGGTCTTTATGAGTCACTTGAATAAATATTTTAGTTTTCTCTTAAGATAATCTTTCAAAATAATTTATAGAAAATTTTATGATCTGAACTTGCTAGAGACAGTTTCTTGGCATTTTTATCCGAAGAAAAATGTTCCTTGAGAAAATTGCTTATGCTCTGTCTAGACTGGGGGATGATCCTACTACTGGCTCATCCGACTACTCTTTTTTATTACTAGATTTAGATATGATTTTTACTCGTCTACACTATGTATTCGGATGAGCCACAAGTAGGATCATCCCCCAGTGTAGACACGGCATTAGTGTTCTTAACTATCATCATAGTTTGAAAATATTCTATTTGAAAGTTATTTCTAATAAGAAGAATAGCTGAATTTGTATGGACTATTGTAACGATTTGTTTGTTCCGTCATTTTTTTCTTTTGTTCTTTTGTTACTCTCCTCATTTTCGTTTCGCCCATATGTATCTAAGAGTCTAAACATTTTTATCATTTCGATGTCTAAATATTTTTATTTAGAGACCGAAAGCTTTCTATTATCAACTTATATACATGTTTGGGTATTGATACTTTCATCTAATTGTTAAGTAAACTATATTTAATAGCAGCTGAAAAATACCTAAAAATTATTAGAATTTTTCTAAAAATGTTGCACGCTGTACAATTTTTCTAATTATTCTTTTTCTCTTCATTTACATTTTTTTTATAACTAAATTATTTTCATAACAGCCATGTTACGTTGTGTCAACATATTATTACCGTGCATAACAAGAAAATGACCAAATTTTATAGACAAGACAGAACGCTCGAATAACCGCGGTCATAAATAGTAGCCGGGTTATCGCGAGATTTTTAAGGCTCATGTAAATTCGAGCGACACGCAAATTTATTATGAAAATAAATCTCGATTTAAATATTCGCGTGCGCCAAAATCATTCGGGAATTCCAATCTGCGTTTTTTTTTCTCTCTCTCTCTTTCTCGCGCGCGCGCGCAAAAATAACTCGACACTATCGAGAGACATAGAACGTGGCGAATGGAAAGTCGAATGATATTAACGCGCGAGATGCATTCCTCGCGCGCGACATAAGGGTACACATCGGCGTCGTTAAAGTAGTCTCGGTAGAAAGAGGAAAAAAAGAAGAGTGTCTCACCTCGTAATCGCGCTATTAAATTGGCGACTTACATACGCCAAATGCCTCCAATTTACGCTTGGTATAGAATAAATTATGCGAGGTGAAAGTGAATGCCGGCTACGCGAAGTCGTAGCTGCGGGGTTTTGGACGGGAGAGGGGGTGGCACGCTTCAAAAAGCAAAGCCGATCGTTGAAAACCTTGAAAGTGTCCAACTGGTATCGTAATCTCACTGATTAGGATTTGCTTGCTGTATAATATATAAAATATACTTATAAAAACAGGTGATTGCGTGTCGTAAACATTTTTTCAGACTACACAGATTCACGTAATCCGGAGGAGAATAGGCGTGCCTTTATAAATATCACTCGCGTTTATTTCGCGATGTTCTTTTCCGTGAAACGCAAAAAATAGCGAGTAAGCATTCCCAGTCTATTTCGAATTATGAAATGTCTCGCATTTAGAGGAATTGAAAACTTGCTAGAAGATTTTTGCAAGAGAACTCTGCCTATCAACAATCTACATATATGCATAATATTGTCGCTAAGTTTTGTGTATTATTTTTTTACGTAATTGATATTAATTCTAAAAACCATAGTAAGCGATAAATATCGATTATTTGTCACGTTTGTTTACGTCAATTTTCCCCAGAATGTGCAAACTAATCTATGTTTAATTTCCGTTGAATAAACAATATATTTAATTAGTAGCTGTTGAATTCAGCGAAAGAGCTTTTGCGATTACCGTACATCCTGAGTTTTATTGAGATCGTATTATTTTACGATTGATAGACAGTTTGACTTTTATCTTTCGGCAATAACGCGCTCAAATTACGCCCGCACTAATACAATTGGTCCCTCACAGCAAAGTGCGATCGCATTTTTTTTTTTCTTTCACAAGGCTGCGCATCGCGTATCGATTGTCTAATGAATTTACAAAGAAAAAGGTTTCAATGGGCGAACCGCGAGCGTAATTCATTCACATGTCAATTAGCAGTGATGATTAACGCCACTACAACTGCGCGATAGTGTCACATAAATGCCATTGTGCGTACACCTTCCGAGCGGAAATGCACGTATGCACACTGCCGGCGTCTAATAACATATTTTAATGACAATAAGATACGTTACAAACATTAGCTATCATCGTCGGACGAGTGGGAATTAATTAAGCGAGGAGAAAAGAATATTTGCTCGTGATCTCTTACGTAAGAGAAATTATTCTTCTTGGCGGTACTGATCGTAATGTCGTATCGTATTAGATAATAAGAGTAAAATAACGGCGATATCTTTTTACACTGGCTGGATTGTATCTCGATGACGATATGAGTGTATCCTTTCCGAGAAAAAGTGCGTGCGGTTTCTGGCTAATTCTCTAACGGTTTTACGATCTCGACGCGGTAACGTTATCCGAACGTCGAATGGATACACCTCCCGGAAACGTTCCCGATCGAAAGCGTGGCTGCGCTTTCGACCCGAGGCGCGATCGCGGGTATACCCGGGGTATACCTTTTCACCGGCGACGAATTTCGATGAGAATAGTGAAATCGCGACGGGGCCGTTTTCGCCGTCACGAGAGCGAAATTCGTGCGGCTCGAAGCGATTCGCTATTGGAATGATGCGGAAAATGATCCTTGCAACGGTCGATGATGAGTCCGCCTCATAAAACCGTCGGTACGAGCGTGAATTGATTTGTAGAACTCCCGGAGAACCGTCATTACGAATTCATGTATCGAGTATAGACTTCGCCGGGAGTCATGGCAACGCGGAATTATCTCGGCAACATTACGGCACTAGGTTTACGCGTAAACCGTCGTAGCATTGTGTCAGTCCGAGACTTCGAAACGATAAAACTGCGTAAAAGCATCGTAAAAAGATGCAACCGTTACGACAATGGCTCTTACAAACTTGTAACCATGCAGTTCGCAGTGAACTTTACTTGAAGAAAATCTTGGCGTTTTGATCTTTTACGAACATAAAGATTCTCACAAATACAAAAGCGAAGGTTATCCCTTTCGACGGAATGACTAATGATATGACTAACAGAATTAATGACTAACCAGTCTTTTAGAATTAGTTACGGTCCGACCGTAATTTAAAATTTGGACGGCGCTTGTCTTATTGTACCAACGTGAATTCACGATGTTGGATTAAATAATACGAATATCATGAAAATATAAATAGAAATTATTCCTCACCGTCATATTTCTCGCGATTAGATCGCCATAGACGTTGGACTAAAGTTCGGAAATTCCCACGACGGTGATTAGAGCGATAATTCTTCCTGACGAGAAGCGTCTCTATTAATAACCGTGCTTCTTTGCATCGGTCCGAGGAATTCATTCGCACGCATGATTCATGGGGCAGGAGAGATCTATCCGGGATAGACGTTTATGGTTGTGACGAGGCTGTCCTCTTCACCCCCGTTATCCCGCCATTACATCCGACTCTTCGACTTGTTCCAAGCGCTCGTCCCGTCGTCGACAGCCTCTTCCGCTTTTCCTTTTCGTCGCGCTATACACGACGCAATATACGAAAGCGGCGCAACGATTCCAGGCCAATAATTACTGTGCACGCTCGGGTGGGCTCCACGACTCTCAGCGATGCGCGGATATGACACATAAAAGCGGCCGATCGTGCTCCCCGTATAACGTTCCACCCTCGCATCGTCCGTCTATCCCTTTCATCATCAAGTGCGTACTACACGTGCTTTGTAAAAGCACGTATAATCTCACCGCAACATATTTCAAGTGAAATCCGAAGTCCGCTGTGCACGAATTACACGACTTCTCCAAGACGAGATACTGTGGTATGCGTTCGAAAAAAGCAGAAACGCTGAAATTCCGCGAGTATTGAAAATTGTTATTTATTCGAAGAGAATACCTATTTAAAACGATTTGAAACATAACGTGTTACTTTTTATGCAACAAGCAGTATGTATATTGAAGTACACACAGAAAAATTTGTACTACCTACGAGAAAATATACTTGTTCCAAGTATTTAGTAAGTTTATATATTCTCAAATCATAAGCATCACATTTACTTAAAACACATTCTGAACTTGTAACGAGTATAACTATTATTAAGAAAATATTCTTAGTTGAAGAAAACTGTTACTTAAACAAAGCAAAATAGAATAAGTAATTGCTTTTCTCGTTTGTAGAATGAATATTTTTCTGTGTAGATTATTTTATTCAAATTTTTTGAAATGGAGGATTTTACAGATAAAAATTTACTTCTTTGGACGAAATAAATCTTTGGTGGCTTCCTTTCTTCTTTTTTTCCGCTTTCTCTCCATTGTTTCATCTCTCGTACTCTCGCCGGTTCATCTGTTGAGGATTGATGAGAAAGTAATGCAATTGAAACTCCATCGACCCACTACCACCTTTGCGCGAGCGTGTAAAAAGATTTGCGCTCGGGAATTTCCTTCAAGCTTGCTTTGTGGTATCAGCGAAGATTACTATTTAACACTTGCATCTATTATACGAAATTGATATACGAATATCTACGGACGATTATTCGACGCTCCGATTTTATACTCGGTTTCTTGAGATGAGTCTCATCTAGATCAAGAAAGGATGGCACTTGGACGAATTTGCGCGGTTATAAAATCCCATCCGATTTTATACATATATGCGCGAGTGTAGGCTTACCGGTCGATGATGGAGATCGGTGCCAGATCGGATAGAACGGATTGGAAAAGGTTAATATCGTACGGTAGAAAACGCGACGCGCGCGCGCGCGCGCGAATGCCGGAGTTGGTTGCCGGCCGCGAGTTCCATGGCGAGGTCTCGAGATTGCGATAAAAAGATCAGTGAAGGGAGAGTGATGTGATTCCTATGTCGGTGTGCGGAGTTCCGTGCGGTTATCTAGCGGGCAGAGGCTTTCTCCGAGGAAGGCCTTTGAAAGACGTCCTTTCTCTCTAAGGACGTCGAGGGGTGTTGGAAGAGTTCGTCTCAAGGCCGTTGCTCTTGTACAAGAAATTAATGTTACGTGCTCGCTTTTTTTTCGAACTGAAAATCGAATCGCGAGCTACTGTTCCGAGCTTTTACGGCGTAATCGCACGTGTCAATCTAATTAATAATAATGGCGCTGAGGGAGGTGGGACAGGCCTCAGCGAGGTCCGCACTCAAACTCAGATTAAGTCCATCGTGCCGCTCCTTCTTTAACCTACGGATTATGGAAGCCTGATTCTCCTTCAGAAGAGGAATCAGTCTCCGATCGGTAGGTACTCGAATTTAAATGGATATATACAGGATGAGGAGCCACTGGGATTTGAACCCAGGATCCTTTCGTTACTAATCACTCGTCGCGTTAGCACGGAGCTACACGTCATCCCGTACATGTCAATCTAAGAATATTAATACAAGTTATCTAATGAGAAAATCGTTTTAGTCGCAATAGGTAATCGTTATCGAAATCGCCAAGCATAGAGCACCGGATGTTGCTATGTAATTATCGCAGCAAGTCTTTCTGACGCTGATATTTAAGCAATAAAAACAGCATCGCCGAGATTAACGCTCGGGTAAATAAATATACCATTATACTTACATGCTATGCTTTAATATAAAATACAAACCGCTCCATCTCTTACCTACATGTTTCTTACATTTACATTCTTTATATATATGTATATATATTTTTTCTAACACATTTTACTACTCGCGTTGTGAATGCTAATAATACGAGAGAAAAAGATTATTAGAAAGAAAGCTGTTGAATATTGAACAAAAGTGTAACACAATATCGCTGTTCGATTATACACTCTTCTAATTACCGATAATTACGTATCCGCCCTAACTAGCACAGGCGCTTATCGCGAAAGTTTTTATATTTTGTCGCCACAAAGCGGATCGCGCGGACAACGCGGGTTTAAAAAAAAAGGGGACTCTCGGCTAATCGTTCACGGGGATTTCCTGGCGTTTCACCATAATACCACGGGGCTTTCCCCGTTAGAACGTGCACGCGCGCGCTGAAAAATTCTCGCCTCTTCACTTCGCGGCTCGTTTCATCGAGGTAATTTACATTGTCCGGACCCTCTATATGTTGGCAATTAAAATGTCCTTCCAAAGGGATATATTTTGAAACATTTCAACGAGCCGCAATGAAAGACGACGCATTGCGGCGTAGTTACGCGCGGCGTGGTTACGAGCACAAAATATCTCTCTCACGGAAATGCTTTCCGGGACAAAGAAAACTCGGCTTGTTAGATCCTTATGTAAATGCATTTCTAAATAAGATGTGATTTTTCTCAAACCCTCGTTTGTCAAATTTACCGCGTGTGTTGTCGCGCCGTTGTACATTACGTTGCCTAAATTAGTTCAGATGCAAATGCAATCGCGGCGACATAACGGCGGCGGAATCGTAGGAATTAATCATGAAAGTATTCCGGCAGGCGGGTACACCTAGCGCGCGATCTGACGCGGAACATAACACAGCTGCTATTGATACGCGCTTCCGGCTTTCATTAAAAACAGGTCGGACACTCGCTCTGAGAAATTTCTTCAGGATGATTTGCTCGTTACGCACGTGGCTGCGTCGAGAGAAAAGTTCATTGCCGGATCCATCGCGATTTCATGCTCGCCACTTTTGCGTATGATCTTATTGTAATCTACACTTAAAAATGCAATAATTACGTCTTTAGCGCGATAAGAGTCGTGCATATCGAATCTCCAGACTGCGCCTAGTCTCTTGTTATTCTCATTTTTTCAAAATGTTATATTAAAATAATCAATACTCTAAATTTTCATTATTTATGTGACATTTTTCTTGAGCTCTTTTTCAATTGAAATTAATTTTTTTTCTATGTATCCGATAAAAGAATGTAGAATATACAATTATAACGTAACGTTCATAGTGTCGTAATATCTAATCACAAACAAAGAATTTAATAATCGCTATTAATATTAATAATATATTAAACGCGATATGCATATAATACAAGAACGTGATACTTATTTATCTTACCATTGGACCTCTTCCGATATCTCATATATATGTTACCATGTTTTTGTACGACATTATCTTTGTGATAACGTGAGATAATGCGGCAAACACAGGGAAGAAATGAATATGTATCTAGCACTATATTAAGCATTCTACAGCATTCGGATAGATAAGCCGTTTCCGTAGAAAATCTCTTGATTTATTCAAATAGTTACTTTTAAATTATTAAACCTAGTTGTGGAATATCCGGAGTTGAATAAGTAACGAAATTTATTATATAGTATTTATTTATTACAGTATTTAAATAGAATTTATAATCCTAATTATAATAAAAGTAAAAATATGGTGATAGAGAGATACACAAGACTCTGTGCGCAAGCATTGGAAAGGAAAAAAATATACATTAATATTCTCATCACATTCCGAACTATTTCTGAACTTTCTCTTTCTTTTTTTTTAATAATTAAATACGGTATCGGATTTTTCCAAGGTTGCGAGACAATATAGATATAGCAGTGTTTGTAAGGTATATAAATAGTACCCTAAAGATTATTACGGTGTTTGAAGTATCTTTTTGTTGGCCGATCGTCGACATGTATTTGTAAATTTGATCATTTTTATGAACTTGAGTAAGAGCTAACTCAATTTTGTGTAAAAGATCGCTTAATTTACACCGTGTTAATCGTGCGGAATACAAATTTTCGATATGGAAATGCTGCACGGATTCATTGTCGTTTGATTGCGTCTTGAATTCTATCAACGACTCACGAGAACAATCAAGTACGCCGCCGCGTCGAAGGTGCGAGGATTAAAAAATTTCTGGAATAACTGGAATTCCTACGCTCGCCGCGTTATCTCCCTTTTCGAACTGTTTATAACAGCCGATGTTGAAGATTTTTTTTTTTCCTCGTGTACCCACGTACTCGTCGCCATTCGGAAACGTGCCGCGGGAACAATCACCGTCTTGCGATCGTCATCAAATTAATTTCATCCTTGGTACTGCCATCAAATTAAGTCGCAACCGATTGTAATGTATTCGGTGGACGCAATCGCGATTTTATCTCGGTATATAAAGCTGTTGTAAACGCTCGAAACGAGTATTCGCCTTTTGCAATATGTGGCTCGTCGATGAAGGAAAGTCGGTGATAAAAAAATTAATTAAAATACCCGACCGCAGAAAGACGGTCTCTCTCTACATTAAGTTAACCTTGATCTTTGTTGGGAGTGGCTTCTAGATTTTTGCTTTTTTTTTTAACAATACGTATACATAGTAGTGTGAAATTGATTTAATTTAGTTTTTCTAGCAGCTAGCTTGATTTTGAGAGATAATTTTTGCCAGCAGTCTATCGATAGCTCGAACATTTGCAAACATTTTTCTGACAAAGTGACAACTGTTAATTTAGCCTGCCAATATCGAGGCATTCGTACAATTTTCGTCGAAATTATCCGATCCTAACCTCCTGACCTCGATTCCTCCGGTCTCTCCGATGGCACGAAACGGCTCGGCGGCCTCAAGCCCGCGGCATCGCGTGTCTCGCAGAATGCGCAGTTTAGACGATCGTCGTAACGTTAATGAATTCGTAGTGGTGGACAGGCGGCGACAATGATGAATGCGGCAACGCGTGCGGTCGCGCGAGATCCTATCTACATCTTCCCGGCCATACACGTAGGAGGATAGCTAAGGTTAATAATGCGTCCGCGGGAATCTCGGGTGTAGTGAGCAGCAAATTTAACGCTCGACAAGATTCCAGAATTTCACCTCGCGCGACTGCACCTTTCGCTAATTCGTGGTACATAAATCGTATGAGCGCGAAAACTGGCGGGACAGAACGACTAGAAAGGAAGATTGTCGAACCCCTGCTCGGATAAACGTTCTCTCGATCAGCTGATCGCCGCGGTAAGATAGTCGCGCTAGATAAATAGTCACGTGTATCGTCGAATCTCGGAACGTCGACAATCTCCTTAAGGCTTCCGGTCCCTCGCCGACCATGTTGAAAATTGCGACTGGAAATCAGAAGCGAGAAATTACACGAAAATTACGTACTTGCAACGTACTGTCAAATAAAAACCGACGAGTCTTAAGAACTTTTATCTCAAAGTTATTCGTTTTTTGCGAAAACGAGAGATATCTGTTATCGTAAAATTCCACTTTTGTTTCAAATATATTCTTGATTTATCTATCTTGTTTTCACGAGAAAGCGAATCTCTGTTGGGGAAATTTGACCCACCCATCCCTTACAAAACTCAAACGCGAGATTTTCCCCGACGTCGAGCTGAGGGATGAACTTGACGAATTTTAGGAGTCCACTTTGATGCGTCGTTCCTCGTTGTCTCTCCGTCTGATTTATGGTCCTTTCACTCTGCTCTCCTGATCGCGCTCGGCCGTGCGTGCACGCACGCACGCACGCACGCACGCACGCACATCAGCAGGTCGGTGTGCGACGCGTGTCTAAATCGTATTGGTGTTACGTACCCGGCGCCGTTGTCGTACGCGGTTGTGAAACGCCACCGTGGCGTGACGAATTATAAGGTGCCGGTTGCGAGGTGACATTTCTGTCCGCCTACGAGTTTCTGGCGCGAGCGCTCGATTTCGATACAATTCGCGTCATCGATCGGTACAATACGGCCGAGCATCGCATAATTTGTAGCTTCAACTTAATTCATGCAGATGAGAAGTGGAGCATATCTATTTTCCTTTAGATATCGTGGAAAACGGGCGGACAGAACACTCTTTCTCTGCCAATTAAAAAAGCAAACATTTTAAATGCGAAGAAATTGTATTACCATTTATATCATACAACTATGTATTATTAATTATTTTTCATTATTTTCATATATATTTAATTTCCTTGAATTTTAATATCCTCATTTTCTTATTGCGAAAGATTACATGTACGAAATGTATAGAATACGAGTTTGCTTTGCGCGTCTATTTACCGTAAAGCGAATATTTGCGAGTATCTACCACCTTCAAGAGTATACTCTTGAACCCTTATTCATATACGAAGCCTTCATTGTCTCTTAGCGCCGTCAGCCCACAAAGACGGCTCTCGGGTTCGCGCTACCCACTTGTTCTCAGATTTAACCGGCGTCGTGCTGCAAGCCTCTAACTTTTACCCCGCGGCGTGATTTGGCTTTGTAAGAAGACCGTACCGTTCTCATTCACTCAGCCGCGTACGGTTATAGCCGACGGGATAGCGAGAGGGATAGCGTGCATCCGGCGCCGTGTATTTTCCCGTTTTCATTCCCCCGTTCCCCGTTGTTTCTCTCTCTCCTCCGACGGCGTGTAAACACGATTTGCATGTATGACTCGCGGTGAATAACGGCGGCTGTACCGTGCGTGCGCGAGAGGAGGAGAGTTTCTTTCCTGCATCCAACTACCGCTGCCGACCGTCAACGAAGCTCTCTGTCAATATCGACGTAACTTCCGGGCCGTAACCGCGCACGCCGCGATTCCATTCCAAGTCCTCGAGTCACTTGACAACATGTCCGGTTACTATCAGGAGTAACTCGTCTCGGCTGTCTCTCGCCGATCTGTAGAAACTACCAAGTCTCCGAAACCTCCGAGTTTCTGCGAATCGATAACGTGTTCTCTTCTATCATCAGTCGTCATTCTCATAAAATATTTGGATGAAATTTTGCTGTCAAATTAATTACATATTAGCAGAATTTAAAAAAAAAATGTGTGATCATGCATCGTGTTAGTAATTCACTGCAATTTTATTAATCAACGAATTAACGTGTGGATTCGCAAAAAAGGATTTACCAGACGAGAGCCGGCTCTCGGCCGGTCTGGAAAGTTTAGTAAAATCGGGGGCACGCGGGACACCGCAGCGTGTTTGCGGAATAAAGAAATTATTTTGTTTCGAGGCAAAACTAGTTTCGTAGTGCAAGTTGACGTTGAATTAATTAGTCCGCCCGATGTTGCTCGAGACGGGCGAAATATCGCGAATTGTCCGGCGAGAATATTGCAAGATCTGACCGGATAACTGTTCTGTGCGCAAAATATGATAAACGACGAAAAACAAACCGCAACTTCGCGCGAGGCGGCGTCCGGCATGCTCGTTCATGTTCCACAAACGACGACACATCCAGGACGCGTCGAGCTTAATGACATTATCATTTTATATTCCACGCATCATTACTCGGCCACTATTTAAGCGTGTTCTCTCTTTCAAAATAAACGTTCGAGAATGAGCAATTATCGCGGACGCGCCGCGGCGTTTCCCGATTCTGTGGCAGCTGGAAAGTCCTGCGGTTAAGTTGGGCAGGATATTTAATCTCAGAACTTCTAAATTAAAATACTTTCGGCCAACAATGCTGTTCGTTTGTCCGTCACGCGATTAATACTTTGCTATTTTATTCTCGACTAGACGATTAGCGCAGTCTCTCTAGCCAAGTGGCATTTTCTATTTCTATTACAAAATAATGTCGTTATTACGTCCCGAGTCTCTCCCTAGTCACGAGAATGCGTTTCCTCGTTGCACAAAGATAGAACCCGAGGCTGAGAGACCCTCTGCGCGTGACGTTTGTAGAGAGGTTTCCGAGTGCGGCGGCGGCGGCACCCCATATGAATCGTTGGGTTCAATGCGGCATGATATACGCCCCTATAGGGCAGGTGGTACTCGGCGTAGCACAAACGCGAGTATACAGATGCGCAGGTAGACGTCGATGTGACATGGCGGCTGACAGTGTTGTGGTGCTTGCGAAGGGCCCTGCGTCTGCTTTACGATTTAACGTAGTCGACAAGAACTCTCCGTCGAACGATTCGGAATCCTCAACTCGAGAAAAACGGAGAGACGGTCGATTCTCGTTGTAGCACCCGGTTTTCCCGGCTCTTTCCCCCAGTTGTCTATTTGCCTTTAAGAAGGTAACGCACGAATAATGGTTCCCGCTTGTCCGGTCTTTTTCGTATTGCTTCTCTCGTTTTCCCCCTCGGGAATCCGCGCGTGTCCCTCCCTTCCCTCACCTACGCGCCTTTGTCCTCCGTTCCATTCTCCGCTCCGAGACGCTTTTTCGTCGACTGCGAAAAAAAAACAAGTAAAATAGGGCGTCGTCCCAAGCGCGGCGGCCAGGGTCTATTGTATCTTGGGCTAACTGAGTTTGGTCTTGTTGATAATTCGATTGTCGTGGCCGCGCGCGACTGGTAATTTAAATCCGCCCGTTCTGTACGACGGGACTCGCCGTTATTAACTATAGCGAATTACGTCGCATTGTGTGCTTCTCGGAGATATTCACGGGGAAACGATCGCGTAAAGTACGCGCGAATTACACGATTTATTTATCGTATCGCGCCGCGTACAGGCGATAAATCCATTTTATCTCTAATTTTGTTCACGCGTTTCGCGATGATTTAAAACAGTAAAAAATCCAATGCAAGAACGTATATCGTATCTTTTTATAAAGAATTTAAAAATTACTACCTATTTGCCTCTGTTAGCGTTCTATTTTTTTAAATTTCGATATGATTAATAATCTAGAATTAAAAAAAAATGCAATTTAATAAAAGTACATGTAATTCGTGATATTAAATACGTCTCGACATATTATTACCTTACATTAAGTTTCTGTTAAGATAAATCGTTTGGGAACGAATTAAAATTTATGAACTTTACATTAGCGTATCAGCATGGAAATTTTACTTGTTTTGCATAAATTAAAGGAAGAATTTATAAATATATTTAGTTTTGATACTTAGTTAGATATTTAGTTGTGATCAATCGATAATGTCCCAAAGAAAGAAACAAGCTTTTCGTTCCTGTCGTGTTCTGCGTCGTTGCCGGTTTTTAGGATCGATGCTTACTCGCCATTTTCCTTTCTTATCCCTATCCTTCTCACTCCCGACGAATCTTATTCTGTACTATTCTGTACCGAAAGAAACGAGAGATTTCATTTAGTCGAGCAATGAAAAACAATAAAATGTGCGAATAAAAATAAAGATAAAAGTTTGCGAGGAAAACGCTCCTTTGCAAAGTTTCTTTGACTAAATAAGACATTAATGACGCGCTTTGAATGCTGGCTACGGTTTATCCGCAACGTGATGGTGTACAAATTTTCAGCTGTTTACATTTCCCGCAAGTTAATTGTTATGACTTTTGTGCGCGAAGCGAGTTAAAAAATGGATCTCGTGGTCAATTTTAACTCTTGTGATTTATTCGATCTCGGCAATCGATTGGTAACGATTGGCCAAGCAATTTCTTCTTTTCCTAAAGGTAGTGCGCAAAACCCGTTTGACATTTACAGACATACGCAGTCGTCCCGTTTTCGATCTATGGCTGCTCATTGTGCGAGGTTGACCCGACGACGATGACGTTTCGACTACGACGCTGTCGTGGAAATATTAATTCTCGGCGTAACGCATGATTTATTGAGGATGGTACTGACGCAAGACCGTTCCTCTAACACCCCATAATTATGACCGATAGCCTTCACGTGCTTACTATTTTGCCTCGTGTCGTTTGCGTAACTGAGCACTGTATGCTGAGGCTTCCGGTATCTTCACTCGCGCAATGTCGTTGTGTTATATGACTTTACGGGGGAGACCATAATTTTTTTAATCTTTGACTGTAATAATTAAATTTGAGTAGCGTGCTCGTCGGAATTCTCTCGTAACTCTTTTGGTCCTAATTATATTTCATTACATACCATCTCGTATGGCAAGTTTCCGAAAAATGATTAATGTGAAAGTTACCTCTGCTCCGTATAATATTGGACGGAGTAATGCTTGACGAGTGCCACCATAAAATGCGTGTAATTTTTTTCTCTGCAGTCTGACAGACGCGAGGGAAAATAAACGGCAGATATCGATGATGCAGACAGATCGGGAATAGAAGCTACGAGAAAGTAGCAGCTTGTACGAATGCATTTCGAAAGGCATACCGTTCGAAAGTGACGACAGGCCGTCGAGAGGCCTAGAAACAATGTACGGTACACGTTCAAACGGGCGACGAACGAACAAGCAGTACTGCACGCGCTTATCGCGGCCACACCTAATCGCTCTGATTACGGCGATCGTTGTCTCGCGCCCGGATCTTTAAAACCCGGTTCGCCGCGCGCGCACGTCCTTTGTGTGCACGCTCTGCGAAATCCCGTGTAACGCTTATTAACGAGAGTTCATTCGCAGATTGATGATAATCGCAGCCGCGAGCGAATCTCTCGATTGCCGGTAGTCGAAGGAATCTCCGATCTAACGAACGCCTCTTAATCCCGATAGCAACGTAATAGTTGCGCTATGACGCAACACATGTAGATCGAATTATTATCCGTAAATCCAGTTATTCGACAAGAAATGCGTTTACATAATACTCGCGTGGTGCGTGCGTGCTTGAAAAAGTGTATGTTTATCTTTGGAAAGTATTACTTACAAAATGAAACTATTTCTCTAAATTCCGATAACGTTCGACAGTTCGACTTTCGTGACAATCGATATCATGACACTTCTCAAAGTTTAAAGATATAAAATATGGAGATAATTGAGCATTTCGTAAAATGTTGATGCCGGGGTTAAGGTCTTGCATCGAGTTGAAATACCCGGATCTACGATCGCCAATGTCTATGAAGTCGCGGTTTCAAAGTCGATCGTTACGCGCTTACACACGTATGCACACGCGTGCACGTGTTGTCCGCGTGCACCAACCGTACACGTACGTACACGAGGGGAGGCAGAATGAACAGCCTGGAGTTCGCCGCCCGAGAGAAAGTGAACCAGTTGGCGGCGTTGGCGAATTTCTCGTCGCGGCGAAGCGAATAAGCGCACGGTGTGTGCCTTGTCTGCCTACCTGTTGCGAACCGGCAACCGTGCCTCGTCGCACGCTGATTATGCCCGCGCCGTGCGATTAATTGAGAGCCGACCAGCGAACGATTTTTGGGGAACCGCCTTCCTTTTCCGCGCCGGCGAGCATCGTGCCGAACGCGCCCCGGCATTCTTGTTAAACGCGGAAAGCGAACGTCTGGTTATGGACGACGGCGGTCTGCCATTCCGCTGTCGTGTACTACTTCTCTTAGTTCTACTTACCTGCATAAGCATGAACTATAGCCTTCTCCCCAAAACGTTCGATCGCAAAAAAGCTAAAAACACATACATCGATTTATAAAGCACGCAACATTGTCTCACAGATTGGTAATTTTTTTTTTAATTTTTTTAATCGGTCTCGCGGATGTTTGACATCAGCGATGATATAATTGTAATATTAAACGATCGTTTATATCCCATCGTGTCCCAGGTGTGTCATATTAATATGGCAACAAATAGTTCAACGAGCTAATCAAAGTTCGCCACGAATAATGGTTTACATGTAAATCTCTCGTGATACGCGATCTCTCGTGACGCATATAGCTGTCGATTTAATTACTTAATTAAATAGATTTTTTGCTGCGGTGACCGTTGCCGTATGTTATTATAGCAGTCGCGCGAATTGCAACCACCGCGGCGCGTGTCGGCTAGTAGTAGCGGTGGCAGCAGCAGCAACACAGCAGCTGGTTTGTTACGTGCATTCAGGGTTAACGAACCGAAAATACGTTCCTATTTTCCTGCATCGCGATTGCAAAATGATTGCAAAACAGCGCGCCCCAGTGCGCCCGCACCCGTGGAATCGCGCGCGATATCTGCCGCCAAAAATTGGATCAGAAGTCAAAGTGGAGCACACGCTTTCGCCTTTATTTGCCGTAGTAAACGGTCGAGAAAAGCTTGAATAAACATACCTATTGCTGAAAATTGAAGTCACTTTTGTAAGGCGTTCTGTCCCCTTAAGGGGATCGTTACAAAACGCGCATAAATGAAAAGACATGTTTTATTTATAATATTAATAATTTTATGAATGTATGCACACAGTAGGTGAGCGCAAATATACAAATATAGTGTATGATGATAAATACGAGCAATAATAATTAGGGAATGGCATAACTCGACCGCTTTTATTTACTGCGAATAAATTTACGTTTATGTTTATTCATATTGTGAAATGTATAATACTTATCCTCTTTCGCCAATGAGTTATATTTCTGGCATTTTGGTACACGCATTTATTATTTGGCAATAATTTATAATTACCACGAAATTACAATATTTATATAAGACCGGATGTAAGACCGGATATAATTTGTTCGAATGTTGGTTTGGAAAAGCGTTTCTCTCGCTAGTCTCAATTCGATGAAAGTACATTTTCAGATGCCCTCAAAATATCGGAGAATAGACGTGAGGTCGGGATACGATGTAAAATACGTGTGTTTGCACTCATACATTCTGTGCACTCACGCACGCATGACATATCGATGCGCAACATGAATTTTTTTTTGCTTTTTCATTTGTTCCTGATCGCGTGCGAGGCAAAATGTTTCTAAACAGAGTCGGCCAGCCGTCTATTTTTTCTGTTTGGACGAACAACACTTGTTGGAATATCGCTTAATTTCTCATAATAAGATTGTTAGTGTCAAGTCGGTGATGGTTCGCGATTAACTTGTTGTTTATAGAGAGTAATCATCGTCCTCGTCGAAATCGATGTAAATTATAACATTATGACGATAAACGATTGATAACGCGGGCGGCTTGGCAAGTCGGGGAGAAACGTGCTGCGCGATTGTGATAAGGAAATTCCCGCAAACACGCTGTGTTAGCTTGTCATACTATGATTAATCGGTAATCGAAATTCAGCTACATTTGCCGGTAGTTAGCGAATCGATCGTCGCGCGAGATGAACGCGAGACAAATAATTAATCGCGGGTAACTCGTGATAGACTGAGGACTAAGATGTATGGGCGGGCTATTGTTAACGCGATGGGCTCAGAAATCCAATTCTGGTAGAGAGCGGGATAAAGGGTCGCTGCCACCGCCGCCGCCGCCGTCGGGGGTGAGAACGCGATGCGTAAGGGACGAGGGGAATCAGGGGTTGTACTCAGAACGTAGAGTTATTGACCTGCCGGCGAGGAGGCTCTCTTGTTCGGGAGGAATGGCTGGCAAGAACCTTGCCGAGGTCGTTTGCGTGGCGCACGAGACGTCTCGTTGTCGTCGAGGCAGAATGTTGAAAAGAATCAGTCTTTCGCCTTTTGGTCGATAAAAATATAAGCTAGACGCGTTTAATCTTGTATTTATGATATTTGAATATATCCTTGAAGCGTTTTTACACATTGTAATGCACATAAGTGTGCAATTGTATTACATGTTTATGTTTGTCTTATTTTTCTGATAATGTTAAAATCGCGTGTCGAGATCTGAAATTTTTGCCATCTGCCAGATCTGATGCGTCCGTCCTTCATTGCATTTCCATAAATGAATGTAATTGTGGATATTATCCTCTCTCTTCAAGTGTTTTTCTGCCTCTTCTGCCTCTCGCATTTTCGACCAAGCTAACGACCCGCATCGACAGCGGCAATAAAATTTCACTTCGAGGGAGAAAAATTCTTAGAAGGAAATACTTTGTCTTATTAACATTACGTGACAATGCACATACATTGGCGATTCTTGTTAATTCTAGAGTGTCCTTCGAGGGTTCCCCGCTGAGTCGTTTCATGTTTCTTGTTGCTCCCCTGCTGACAGTTCTTTCATCCTAAAAATATTTTCTCGAAGAGAAAACGTTTGCGCATTGTTTTTTAATGGATTCGCTATATTAGTCCTATATTCTTATGCATTAATGCATAGAATGGAAATGACAATAGCAATTCGATGTGCACTTTCGAATAACAGAACGGCCAGTTATTAGAATAATTAAAACTGTAATGGATCCCTTTATTGAGTGAAAGCGACCGAGCGGGGCGACGCTTGATTATTTCGTCGCGTTTATGTAACACACCGTGGAAATATAATTGCCCGCCGTATTACGCCGTGGGTACCCCTGCCTCTACGTACACACATATACACATAGGGGATCTGCAACGACACTCTGTTTGTCATGCAAGCGTGACAGAGTGTCGGTCGTAAAATTTTCGCCGCGGCGTGACCGTAATGGACTTGGCGGTCGCCGTCTAATGCCACCGTCGCTTTTTCCGCGAGTCAAAATGTAACCAGTGTAACCGCGACACATCGTCGGTTCCTCGATGAGGAATTATTGCCGGATCAGTGAAAGCACATCATTCCGCACATCGATATATAGATCTAGAACGTGAGAGCGCAAGAGAGAGAGAGAGAGAGTACACGGAGAGAATTTTTCGTTATATTTTACCGAAAAATTCACTACAAATTTTAAACCTGTTTGGTGACAAGAGTGGGATAACTAGACAACTAAATAAAAATAAAAAACCTAAATATTACTAAAAATGATAGAAATTTGTGAAATTACAACAAAAATACAACATAAATTTTATAAACTACATAATAAAAATTACCAAACAGATTGTAATATATTAATCAAACAGATTTTATATTTTATTGTGATAGATATGAATAAATCAGAGAATTGATAAAAATCTTCAAAATATTAGTTATCCCACGATTACCATAATTTTTAGACTAAATTTTAAGAGAAAATTCTCTCCGTGTACGTTAATTGTACGTAAATAGAGTTCATTTTACACACGCGCGATCTTTTCCGCAATTTAAACCATCATACGAATTTAAATGTCCGAACCTCCGCCATTTCGCGAAAGGATTTCACTTTCAGTCGCTTGCATTAAGCGAAATTAGTCGTAAGTCTTTCTTTGCGGAATAACGTGGCATCCAAGCTCCCGCGATTTATCTTTCAAGGAAAATCGGGGAAAAGTTCGGCTTATACACACTACTATTAGAGTGTTTTACACGCGCGCTAAAGGATTGGAAAGGAAAGTACGTGAAATCACAGGGCGATATTCCTTGCGCGATCGCCGCGGGAAAGAAGGAAATCATTTTTCACCTGCGAGCTCTCGGCACTCTCATAGCGCGCCGTTCCTCGGGGGTCAATCTTGATCGACCCAACGCGCCCGAGTAAACGCGATCTTCCGCGACGCGATTAATTTTCTCGCGTGCCCGGCGCATTCGCGCGCGCGTGTAGGTATATACGTCTACTCTGACAAGCTTCAAGCCGACGATGAGTTGAAACTACGTAAGTTTCGTATCGTACGTACAAATACCGTAAGCGCATCACATCACATGCACAGACGATAGCATTAGCAAATCATAGACACGCGTCTAATGCGAGTCTAATGAGAAATCGAGGATCGGCGGATATGTAAAAGCGAAATGCCTCCTCTCCGCCTCGGTAACATGAACAGACGGATCGTTAGACAGGATGTATCGGCATATTGGCGCTATTGTGGAAGAGGGATTGACGCTAAATTATCGAAAATCGATCTGTAATGAATGCGAGAAAGTTATCATTCTTTTGATTGATTTCTTTCCGTGCGTTCCGGTCAACGACAATGGTCCCCACGAGGCGTCCGCGGCGTCCTCGTCGCGTTTAGAACGAAGCTCTTGCCGGTGGTGGTTACTTTCCCTTTCCAAGAGCTATCGCCAAGAGACAGAGGCGCGTAAAAGTTACACGCAAAATCACCGTCCGTCCACCCGCCCGCCCGCCTGCGCTGCGATACACTGCAACTCGCCGCACGGTTACGAGATCGTGCGCGCCGCAATTTCACGCGGTCGCAAAACACCGCGTTTTACACTCGCCTTTATGCGGGCACGATCGCACGCGCTCGCTTAGCCAATTACTAGTCACTCGTCGACTAAGTTAGACTGGGTAACGATGGCCGAGTAATTACGCTAATCAATCCCACGTATTGGCTGTTGCAACGCTTCGCGTGATAAGCGTCCGCGATCGGAATACACGTTTCTCAGCCTTCGGCCATATATCTTATCGACCTGAGAATTATTCACGTTAAAACAACGTTTGATATTCTTTCGCAAGATATCATTATAATTTTCTGTATAATTTTTAAGAGTACTCTGCGTGACGAACGACACAAAAGATTAAAGAAAAAAAAAAAACTCCAACTGACACAAAACTCTACGTCTACTCGATAATCTTTTAACTTTTAAACTGGTTGATGCATATTTATGAAAAAAATAACCTTAATTTTTTTTCTGTTTCAGCATAAGATCAGCGAGAAACCTAATATACAGTTCCTAGGAAATGAAGGGGTGAGTAAAAACATTTTTTTTTATCTATCGTACTATCAAACTCGTATGAGAATTACGACATTGAATCCGACGCCTTATCGGTCGATGGAGAGATATGAAGAGATTAGAGATAAATAGGTCGTTCGCAAATCATAAATAGATACCGAGATTTTAAATTTTCCATTAAAAAGAAAGAAAAAAATTTCTATCTTGCTTATGGAAAAGTAGCATCTGTCTGTCTTCCTTCTTAGAACGTTTGCCAAAACTATTAACTGCGTTGCACGTAAGTCACCGTGTTTCCTTGAATCGCTATTTAGTGCCTATGACGTTGGTACACAATGATATACCATCAACAATTTTTTTTCCGTCTTCCGACGATAGATCACAAGACGTAGAAACGAGTTAATCATATGCACTCGTATCTTCATGAATCAATCTGTACATTCGTCTCAGAGATTTTTGCGATCGAAACGAATCGCGGTAAAAGGACCGTCGGATTTCGCCGATTACTTAAAATCCTTATGCTCCTGTCGGAGTGGGGGGAGTTATAGAGCGAAGGAGAGAAGAGCGGTGAAATTTTCTTTCGACGAAAAAAAAAGTGAGAGTAAGAGGTGTGCGAGTGCTTCGTCGACACACGTCGGCGTTTTTCTCTTAATTTAACCGACACGAGCTCACAGTCATTAAATTATTTAGCAATAATTTACTTTATGTTACTTAGCTTTGACTGCAAATTGAAGAAGAAAATTACTTTTTCCGTATTTTATGGATGTACCTTGTTATATACTCGTATTACAAATTTTTATCCATTTATTTGAACACCTACTGTCATGATGGTAATCTCGCGGTACACGTGAAAAAGATCTCGCGACGGCAGCGCGACTCTACGCAGCCGACGTCAAGAGCTCGATCTCTCAGCCCGCTGAACGGTCGCAAGATCCGTGTGTATGTGTGTGTATATGTACGTGTGTCGTCACGGCTCTACACACCGCAGGTTTCCTCGGTGAAGGCGATCGAGGTCGTCCGAGCAAGGTTATACACCATTTTCTCTCGCCGCCGCCACCGCCGTAGTTCGGTCTCTTAAACCTTCCTAAACTCTGCGAATATTGATATTTTTACTACATAAAAAAGATATTTTTAAAAATCTGCATTTAATAGTATACCTCATTTTGGACGTATCGTTTTATTTAGCTTAATTTCTAGCAATTAAATTTTTAATTAAGCATAGCATATTAATGAGAACGCTCTTCAAAATTTAATTAGATTCGTTATGAAATGAAGAGAAAAGCTTTAAACACGTTAATTAGGTAGACGTTTTAGCTGATGTATGATATTAATATTTCTTACAAGTAAGATTATATAAATATTCTACCTCTGCCATCTAAAATACTAATTAATTTGCGTAATTCATCGTGTCAGCGCATAGTTGGAACTTAACTCAAATTAAACATTAAGATTGCAGTTAATCGCAGTTTAATGAAATCAACTTTTTTATCCTTTCTATAAAAACTCAACCGTTAGTGTCTATTACGATAGACTGTTTATGCTCGCTTGAAAAAAAAAAAATGTCCTTCGGGCTGGGCGATACTTGAAAAGAGTGCTGTACAACGTAACTGCCATATGCCACTGACGTTCCTTAACGACAGCAGCGGCTGATTGTCGATACGAAATCTCTCTCGGTGATCTGGAGGTAATTGACCTGCTCTCCTCGTCCTTCATCGGCTTCCCCTTGCTCTCGGGTGTGGTCGTCATTATATTGCTCGTCTGCATTACAACGTCTGAATTCAAATTCGACATCGATGAATCTGTCATCAATTCCAACAAGACTGAGAAAACAGGATTTCATTAATCACAGATCAAAATAGAGATCAAAGCATAGAGCGTTCTAGGTTGACTTTTCTTCATCGAAGATTCGCGGAACTACAACTGTGAATTGATTTCCTTCTGTAGATATTAATGTCGTGATTAATCTCGAATTGCGATATCGTAATTAATCCTTGAGACTTGCATCAGTAGTAAATGATTCTCGTTATTACATTTAGAAGGATACTGAGGAAATACCAGAAAAATATAAAAAGGTAAAAAAATATAAGAGCATAAATTCTGCAATTGGAATTTTGAAATTTCTTGGGAATTTTTACATTATTCATTCTTCTTCGCGTTATTTTAGATTATTAGCCACTTCTTATTCATACATTCACGTTTTCCAGATAATCGGCGAAAAGCCGTTATTTTCCTCTTCACTTCTCTATTCGTACCATTCAGATGTAACATTCTCATTCTACATCTTCATTCTGACCTTTGACAATCTTCCACTGTTAAAGATCCTGAAGATCAATGCGTCACCGTTGACCTTTGTGCAAATAGCTGTGGTGAGATAATGCCTTGGGGTCCACATTCGACATCATTGTCTGGAAATTTATTTCTTAAGGACAACTCGTCACGAACGTCATTTCGCGAATCCTCGGGAGACACAGTAGGATACATATCTGCAATTTTTCAATAGCACAGCTCAATATTACAATAATATAATTATAATTTATTACTTGTTTACTTTCCGATAATCTCTTATGACGTCCCATTTATTAATGAATTCATAAATAAAAATAGATTGGCTCTTTTATTATATTTGCAATTTTTCCAATAAGCTTGTATTGATCCTTGACTAATCGTAATACAATATATGTATACACATTTTACGAATAAAGAAAAATCTGCTCGGTATCGCCCCAAACTACGATCGCGCGATGCCCCGATCGTCTTTTCCATTTTTCTTTATTTTCCGTTCCGGGGCCACGGATGCCAGGAACGCGGAGCGATTATTCCAGTATAATTCGCCGTTTAGCGGACGTCCTTGTCGCGACTGACGCACTCAGGGAGAACCGATCTCCGCTCGGGCCTTCTCTATACAACACCCGTCTGGATCGTGCAAGCAGGCAGGCCAGGCGTAGCGCGCGCAACGTGTGCACTTGTATTGTCTATGTGTGTGTGTGTGTGTGCATACACAATGCGATTTCATGTGTAGCAGCAATGCTCGGCACGATCGGGCACGATACGTGCGCGACAATCGACGATCGGGCCTCCCCGATACGTAGAAACATACGACTTTGACACGTATATATCGCGCCACGTCGGTCATGTCCGCCCTCCCTCTCCTCCCTTCTCTCTTTCTCTCTTGATCGTGGATCTCGCCACTTGCCTACTCGTGTAATTTTATCATGAACGCGGAGAGTCTCTGTATTTTTATGAGACACGGTTTCGCGATAGCGGCGATCCTTTTTTTTTCCTCCGCAGATTTGTATGTGCGTTCGATAGTTGCGCACGTGCTCGATCGTCCATTATGTGTGTGTGTATACATGTGAACATTCGCCTTCACATTGTTGCCTTTCACTCGGTTTCATAGAGCACTCGCTTATATATACATAAAAAAATATATATATATATATATTAATATGTATATATACATATATGTATATATTTCCGTAGATGTAGATTTTATTTAGGAACGACGCGTTATTGCCAGCATTATCTCCATGTTGGATCTTTGGAGAGCACGGAAGAACACATTCGCGAATTCGTCAATCAAGCGGATGTGTATTGACAGCGACCCGCTGAACGCTCTTTTTCCGATAATTCCGCACGAAAAAGGCGTTATTGCGAACACTCCGATTTTCTTTTGAAGCATTCTCTGGCATTTAACAGGACATTCAGTACTTTCAATTATTCTGCATTAAAAACGCACACGAGCTTATATTTTCATATTTACTCCGCAATAAGATTCATTTGCGGTAATGAAGCTTTTTTAAACCGTTATTTGAGTTTCGAGAAATTTCTCCGATCCGTCACGATGTCCGATCGATCAGACATTCGATCCAATCATGGGTGATTTTGTAAACTTTGTTTTCACCGATTGCACAAGTGCGCCAGGCAATGGCGTGAGTCAACTCTCGTTACGTTATACGTGGCAAAAAAAAAAACTTTTACAATATAGAATGCGGTTGTTTCTTTCCTACAATAATATTCTCGGGCGAATGGAATTGAATCGGATTAAAGCTGAAAATCTCCGATACATAACGCTCGAGCGTTAAAGTGACGATCATCTAGTTTAAATACACAACGAGTAAAATGAAGAGCAATTGTGACTCGATGCTCGGGGGCATTTCGTAATCCTTTAATTTATGTCAAAGAAAAAAAGTAGAGGACGTTTGTCTTCAGGGACGACGTACGAGGCGGAAGTTCCTGTCACGCGTTTACTGTCTCCTCGGCAAGCGGTTCCTTCTCGTGCCTCCGTTTACGTATGTTCGCGCGCACATGTAACACGCGCGTGTAACACGTAAATACACGGTTTTCCGGCCTAAGGTGGTATTGCATCGCGCCGCGGTCAGTCGCGACTGACACGAAACGTCGCTGCCGTAACAGTTACTTTTACGCGTGACCCACTTGCCATTCCAGTAGTCGAATCTAAGTATCATAATGAGAAGTGGGACGTCCTGAAATCACCTGAGCGGACAC